>MNCI01018365.1:231551-252999 GCA_015680685.1 Gnetum montanum
CGATATCACAGGGTAAGACGCGATATCGTGGCCCAGTGCAAGTCACGTCTCATCAGACATCATCCTACTCATAGAGTCCCACCACTGGTTGTTATCCCAACTCATTCAAACAAATGAGCACAATGTGGGAACTAACTATGAGGAAGCCCTACAGGAGGAAGAAGATGAGTTCAAAGCTTACTCTAAACACAAGAGCCCCTTCTACACTATCTTCCAACAACCACTCCCCAGTTTGACCCCTCCTCAATTCAGTTCACCTATCCTCCCCAAGATAGTTATAATACCAACATCACCTTCCCACTCCATCAAGCTTAGGTAGATGCGTGTAGTGGAAATGCATCAAATGCAATACATGTAATATGATGTAACAACTTCATTTAACTTACCCTTCATGGCATCATCTCAACCTACCCAATCATCTTTGCTAGTAACAATCACATCAGCCTAGCCCTACATTCACTTAGGGCCTATCTTCAGGCCCCAAATGACTCAGGCATCTTGCATCCTACCTATTTTGTTAATGTCCTTAGCATCAGTCCAACCCACGTGTGCATGGCTTGCCTCAATCACTACGCCAATCACACAACCAATGCATCAATCACATCACATGGCTCTACAACCAATGATCTAGCCCTAGGCCGTACAACCAACGATCTAGCCCTGGGCCGTACAACCAACGATCTAGCCCTGGGCCATACAACCAACATAGTAGATAGCATAGCGAACATAACTAACTAACACATCTCAAAACTTGGGTTAGGCATTCCAGTTGATCCAAATCTTGATAGAGGAGATGAAGTGACTCAAGGATGCCTCCTCCAAAACAGTCCATGTAATGGACCTCTACCAAGATGACCCCATAAGTCCTATTGTCTTATCACTAACTTTGCCAACTAGGATCCCACTACCATAATTCACCAAGTACAATGGTGAAGGGGATCCCAATGCACACCTAGTGATGTTCAGGTATGAGTGCCTACTACTACAAGCATGGCCACATGTCATCATATGTGTTTTCACCATGTCACTTACTGGTAAGGTGCTAGATTGGTACTGTGCATTACCTAGGGGCTTTATCTCCTTTTTGGAGGATCTTCTAAGCTACTTTGTGATGAACTTCAAGTACAACTTGAAGCCTAAAACTACCCTTGACCAATTGATGCCGATTAAGCAAGATCACCTAGAGCATGTACAAAAATTCATCCAACACTGGAGCACCTCCTTAAACGAAATTCAAGAGCCAATAGCCAAGACACATCTCTTGGCCATATTTAAGGGTGTAGTTAATGACTTCATCAAGTCAAAGTTGTACTACTTGGGCCCATAGTCCCTAAGCTAGGCCTTTGCCCAAACTAAGAGCATAGAATATGTAGTGCAAGCTGGTAAGGACTTGGCCTACATGGCCTCCAAAAATCAACTTGCAAGAAAGTAGAATGCAACAGTGACAATCGTAGCCACACACACTAAAGCAACCAACTAGGGGTCAATGGCTAGGTAGCCCAAAGCCCTAGTTCATAAAGCCATCAACTCTGGCACCCAGGTAACCAACGTACCCACATCTATAGTGGCCATAGTGCAAGCTACTCCAAGGCCTAACATTGAGTGCAACGATTGTCCAAAGTATACCTTGTTTCCACTAAAAACCTTAGAGTTTCTGGATCAATTGTTGAAAGCTAGGTGCATCCAACATAAGCAAATGTCTAAGGATGCTTGCAAAAGGCACAATAGGTACTATGAGCTATTGAGGAATCCCACCTTAGCAACACCAAATGAGCCCCTGGTCCCATAGCACTTTAAGCTAGACCAATTCTATCATTACCACCAATTTTCTGGTCATAGCACATACTTTTACCAAGCTTTGCAAGATTATCTACAAAGGATGATAGATAGGGGTGAACTAGTTCTTGACACAGCAAACTCAATTAGGCCCCAGAACCAATCCAAGAGGGTGTATAATGACCCTCTAAACACAAATGATACTAGTTATGTCATAAACACCATCAGCATGGATAACAATCTAAAACCAATGTAGTAGTCATTCGTGGTCCAGGTGTCCTCTAGTACTGAAAGAGTTTCCTCAACCTCCACGAGTTTGAGGCTCCCCTTCATTGTTAAAGCCCCACCTCAGGCACCTACAACACCCTTCATGATCAAGGTCCCATGGCATGTCACAACAACAACCACTCAGACACCTTTCATCATCAGGATGCCACAACATGCTAGCCCATTGCCTACCAAAAGCCCAATGGTGGGCAATGCATCAGTTCCTTCCCTGTCCAAGGGTCAACTCTGCTGGTGATGTGAGTAGATCCACTAGGTGGAAACATAAGAGGCCCAATGAACATCTTGTAGATGGGATGACTAAGCAACAATGAGTCCAAAGAGCACTTAGTCTACCAAATTTTATCCTTATCTCTATGGTCACTATGGCCAAAGCAACTGAAGAGCCCACAACCAGTAAATCGTAATCAAATACTGAGGCCTCCAAATAGGCCAAGAAAGCAAAGCCCAAGTCACCTCCATGAGAGATCCATCTCTAAGGCCCTATGGAGAAGGTTAAGGCCAACAAAATTGGAGACAATGGCAAAGACTTCATAGATGCATTAGCCCAAGTCAAGTAAGTGCTCAAACAAAAAAACACAACGTTGAGCTTGTATGACCTGGTCATGACCTCATCTTCCCACCAAGACGCACTAGCATGGACATTGGCCTTCATTCTTATTAAGGATGGCATCTCTATAGATGAGAACACCATCCATGCAGTGATGTTTTCCTCAACATCATAGGAATTTAGTTCAACATCCCTAGCATTTCGTGATGAGGTAATCAAGGTCAACCTCAAGCAAGGGGAGGTCATCATAGATCCAATATTTATTACCATACACATTGGGCAATGCAAGATCTGTAGCATGCACATCAATGATGGTGTAGCAACAAACATAATATTGTACTCCATCATCAACAAGCTAGGCCTCACAAACCAGATCAAGCCAACAAAATTCACGTGCTTAAAATCCTTCAATGGATCATGCATCACTATCCATTGCACCATCACCATAGCTTTTGTAGTAGGGGAGGAATTCCCCATCATTGTAAAATTTATCATCATAGAGGAAATGCATGGCTCTAACCTAATATTGGGCAAGCCTTGGCTATCCCAGTTATGAGCTATCTCCTCTCTGATCCACCAAGAGATCCACCTTCCATACGAAGGTGGTGAAGTTATCATCCACAGTGATAACCTTGCCCCTTTGGCCATCAATAACATAGAAATGGAGCAAGGATTAGAGGCTAAATTTCTTGATGATGCATCTGTGGTAGACAATGTAACACATAAGGCTAACACACTCAAACAAGTGGTTGAAGCCAGTGACCTCCTAGAGGATGCTTTGTGGGTAGAATCATCCATCAACATAGCAAGCAAGGATCGAAGAGAATATCAAATAGTGCATCTTAGGCCCTATGTGCCCCTTAATCCACATTGGATGAGGAAGCAACTATGCAACCAAGATACCCCCTTAGCCTGAAATGCGCTAGGTGCTTGCCTACCCTTTGCTAATACACACCATGCATTTTTGACTTTCACTTGCATTACATTTGTTTACACATTTGCTGATGAATTTGTTGATGGACTTGTTGACGATGACAGCTTGGATGGTGATGTCTATTACTATGCTATGAATAGATTCTCATGTAAACAGCCTTTATGAAGAATAATCACTCCAAGGCCACAACATTTTGAAAGTGACTCAAGTTAGCTATGATCTCCATCTACACAAACAACAATGCAAGACTTAGATCCACTTAATGAGGATCCCACGTATCAACTCATTCTGATGCAGGTAAAACAATTAGAGCATAAATTAGAGATAACACCTATAGATGATATAAATAGAATCATGTCTTTGAAAAGACAATTGAATGAAAAGAAGCAAGAGTTATCTAGCCAAGAGTATAAATTTAGAGAAAGATTATTGAAATACCTTGATTTACAACCACTAGAAATGGAAAGAACACTAGAAGCCCAATTAGACATGGAAATAAAACAACATCAAGAAACAACTAAACAAATACCAAAATCTGTAACTTACTTATACAGGATAGAACAGCTACAAAAGTACATCCAATGGGTAACAACTAAGCTAGAGGAATTAGAAAAACAAGAAGAGAGTTTTCAGAGACAATAGTATGAAGAAGAAACAAAACCCATGCCTATCCAACTAGTGAATAGTAACAAAAATAGCACTACACTACCACTGGTGAATTTTCAGGTAAAATTTCCCTCATATAAAGCATATAGTATAGACACATTATTAGATAGTGGAGCTAAAATATCTCTCAGAAGATGGTCCTCCATTCCCAGTCATTTTTGGTAGAAACAAAGTAAATAGTATGTCACTTTTGATAAACAAAAGGCCCATCTAGAATTTACTACCAAAATACCTATAAAGACACAAGATGAACCAATCCTAGAGTTTGTATTTTATTATTATGACATGCATACATATGACCTACTAATAGGAACAGATAATCTTAAGCAGTACAAACCCTTTATGATAGGAAATAATTATGTACAATTAATATCTCATAAGTTTTATAGGAATAATATATATCACCAAAGGTTTTCACACCAAAACCTCAAAAAGCTAATACAAGTACATGGGTATTAAACAACATAGAGTCGCATAAGGGGAAGATTCAAGAAATCCAAGAAAAACTTCTCACATTACCTTTAGACAACCCCACTATCTTTAGAAATAAGAAAACATATTGGTCTTGTATTGAGTTTAAAGATGGTGTCAAGGTCAAAGCTAAGGCACATCATATAGGAATGCCTCCATCAATTAAATTATGTGATGAAGAAATCAAAATTTTACGAGGAAAATATCTTATAGAAACAAGTACAAGCATGTTCGCCTGTGCTGCTTTCTTTGTTAATAAACATGATGAGATAGTAAGAGGTAAGAAATGATTAGTAGTAAAATATAAACCTCTGAATGAAATTATTAAAGTAGTTCAACATCCAATCCTTAGAAAAGATGATCTTTTCTAGCATTTACTCCACACTCATGTATACTCTAAATTTGATCTAAAACCAGGCTTTTGGTAGATTTAGGTGGAAGAATAGGACAGATGGAAAACAACATTCATAGTGCCTGGAGGATTATATCAATGAAAGTATTACCATTTGGGATATCCTTCGATATTCCAACAAAAAATGGATTCTATTATTAGATCATACCCTTTTATCCTAGTTTATATTGATGATATCCTCATCTTGAGTAAAAATGTGGATGAACATTTTACCTAGAAATCTACTACCTCATAGGACCATAGATCATAAAATAGAATTGCAGCCAAGTACTGACCTACCTATTCAAAAATCATATCAGATAACGGGACTAGAATTGGGGGAATTGAAGAAATAGCTTAAGAGCCTAATGTCCAAAGGGTACATTTGTCTCTCAAAACCTCCTTATGAGGCACTAGTGCTATTTGTCACCAAGAAGGATGGAATGTTACATCTCTGCCATGACTACAAGCTGTTGAATAAACATATCATCAAGAATAAGTATCTAATGCCACTCATTTTTGACTTGTTTGATTAGTTGGTAAGGCCTTGTTATTTCACCTAGCTAGACCTTCACCACGGGTACTATTAGGTACACATTGTAAAGGATGACGAGGAAAAAACTACATGTGTAACTAGATATGGATCATACAAGTGGATGGTGATTCACTTTAGGCTCTACAATGCACCAACTACCTTCTATACCTTAATGAATGAGATATTTCAACCATTCCCAAATAAATTTGTGGTCATCTATCTCAACGATATCTTGGTGTATAGCCAAACCATGGAGGAATATGCTCTCCACCGGCAGTTAGTTCTTGAGAAGCTACGAGCAAATAAGTTGTATGTTAAGAAAGAGATATGTGAATCTATTGTATGGAGCTAAAATTTCTAGGACATATCATGGGGCATGGATAGGTTAAGCCAAATCCCAAGAAGGTAGAGGTTGTATTCCAATGGCCCACTCCTACTAATGTTCTTGAGGTCAGACAGTTTATGGGGTTAGCCAACTTCTATCATAGATTTATCAAAAATTTCTCAGGTATCACTGCTCCCCTCAAAAATTTGCAAAAGAAAGAAGTTCCATGGTAATGGAATTTAAACTATTAGTAGGCCTTCGAAAAAATCAAAGAGGCCTTAACCTCCCATCTTGTGTTGGCATTACTAGATTTCTCAAAATGTTTTGAGGTCCATACTAATGTCAATGAGGATGTAATTGGTGGCATGTTACTATAAGAAGGTCATCTTGTCACTTATGATTCTTGAAAGTTAAACCAGGTAAAGCAAAGATGGCCAGTCCATGAGAAAGAAACATTTGCTATTATCCATTACTTGAGATTGTGGAGACACTACTTGCTAGGAAGTCGTGTCCATGTAAAGACTGATAATCTAACCACTAGTTATCTACTAAATCAAATTAAGCTAAGGCCCAAACAAGCATGATGGTTGGCTATGCTTTCTAAGTTTGATTTGCAACTAACCTACCTCCATAGTAAGGAGAACATGGTGATGGATGCGTTGAGTCGTCATCCTCAACCTACCTCCCAGCTCTTTTTTATCATTGGGCCATAAACTTTACATGTTCAGTGTGATGAAGTGTTGTTGGCTCGGATCCAAGATGATTTAAAAAGGGACCCTCATGTCATTGATCTAATGAAGTTAATAGAAACTAGGCAAGCTCCACATTTCAAAATGAGGGATGGATTTCTTTGATTCTGTGACAACCAAATTTTTTTGCTAGATTAGGATGGCCTCTATAAGGAGATAATCCAATAGTGCTATGACACATAATGGGCTGGGCACCGTAGACAGAAAAAAACTTTGGCACTCATTGATAGAACCTTCTTCTGGCCAAAGATGTATCAAGATGTGATTTCCTATGTTTAGGAGTGTCTGGTGTGCCAACAAGACAAAGGTTCTACAAAGCATCTAGGTGGACTTATACTCCCCTTGGAAATCCCTTCATTCCCATGGGCTATAGTGACCATGGATTTCATCGCAAGCCTACTGAATGCCCAAGGTTTGAGCAGCATCATTGTAGTGGTGGAAAAATTTTTCAAGTTTGTCATATTTATTCCTTGCCCATTTTAATGTTCAGCTAAGGACACTGTAGCATATTACTTTGATAGGGTGGTTCAATATTTTGGGTCACCTATGAGCATTATATCATATTGTGATCCCTAATTTGCAAGTGCCTTCTGACAAGCCTTAGTTGGCATGATGGGTATCACCCTCAAATTATCGACAAGTTTTCATTTACAAATAGATAGTTAGATAGAATAAATGAATCATGTACTCAAGGAGTACCTCTAACATTATGTTAGTAGTGATCAAAAGAATTGGCCTATTCTGTTGGGAATTGCTCAACTAAGTTAGAACATCCAAAAGTCATTAGCTATTGAATTTTCTTCTATGTAATTGGTAATGGAAAGGTAGCCCATTACCCCACACATGGTCTCCCCCTTGTTACAGGGTCAACATCCCTCAATGGATGAATTCTTAAAAGTGTTGTGTGAAAATATTGAAACTACAAGAGATTTTCTAGAGAGGGTGGTGCAATGTATGAAAAAGTACACCGATCAAAAACACTAGCACCATGAATTCAAGGTGGGAGATTGGGTTCTCTTAAAATTGGAGTTGTGTCAATTTAAGCTAAAATAAGGAACTACATCCAAATTGATGAGGTAGTATGATGGTCCCTTTCGAATCATTGATAAAATTAACCTTGTGACATATAAGCTTCAACTACCTATCAATATGGATAGAGTCCATCTAGTTTCTCATGTTAGCATGTTGAAGCCACTGACTGATGGGTTCCCTTATCCTAAAAGAAGCCTCTTGATGTGAGAATGACCTTGTATAAAATCTATATAAGGAAAGAGAGCAAACTGCATCTGAAACTTTCAAATCACTAGCCATGGTCCAAATTTGAAAGTGGAATTTCTCATCCATTGGAAACACCATCCAACTTAGATGATAGTTGGAAACCAATAGAGCATTTGAGGTCCTAGGAAAACTTAATCTTGGACTTCTATCAGGAGCAAGCGATCAACCTCCTTCCTTGGCTACTCCGATGATGGATAGAGAAACCTCCTATGAAAAAACAAGAATTGGTAGAGGCATGGCATGTGTTGCCTCATAGGTTCCAAGAGTGATTTCTTATGAGAGCCTGCCTTAGATAGGAGGGTTTTCCTAGAGTTTTTCAAAGAACTTTATAGGTCATGGGGCTTAGGTTTGGCATAGAAAAGGAGTCTGTGCTAATCTTGAGATCCCTAGACCTTTGGGTACAAGTGAGTCGGGGGATGCCCTGGGACTCATACATCCCTAGATCAGTGTGTTTTATCATGTCACAATGATAGACCACTTAAAGTCCTTCCATAGTCTTACATCTCAAGTAGGATGTGGAAGGATGGACATTCCAAGTCTTGAAGGGTACCTCTCTTGACTTGGGTGTCGGATGCTATGATGAGTTTAGATCTTAGGAAGATAGTCAAGTTCAACAAAAAATCTTTAAGGCCCTAGGCCATGGCAATTGGACCTTCCAGAACCTAAGGTCCTTTTGGACTTAACTTAAAATAACATAAGCTTACTTCCACAAAATTGATGAAATCCTCCCTCAGTTTTGGTGTAGTTGCCTTGTGGGTTACCCAGGCTATGCTCTGAGGTCATTGCTCATTTTAAGCAGGGAAGAATTATGAGAGAGGTAGTAGGGTTGGTGGTTGCCTACTACCTCCCCCATGGTTTGGGGGTCGTGGGGGCGTAAGGAGTCCTCCACTCCTTGTGTCTTTGAAACCATATTGGCATGGTAGTTCCATATGCTAGTAAGAGGGGGCCACAACCTTCCTCATTACCCCATTCGGCAGGACCTTACTTGGGAGGGTTGCATAGTTCAACTCTACATTGGGGTGTCAACTAGGTGTGTCATGGGACATGCTATGGAATGTTGCATGTGCTCGTAAGAGCATGGCACGAACTACCAACACGTGGTGATGAATTTGGAGGGTTCAACTGGTAGTCCCCATGGTGTCCATGTGAGTAAAGCAAGGGAGTGCTATTTATCTTTGTTAGGATAATGTGTATGTTATGTTTGAAACACCACTCAGGGTGTATGCTAATACTAACATGTTGTTTGTTGGCATGTGTTTCAAGATTGTTGATTGTTGAGATGTATTCCTCTTGAGTTTCATCTTGATTTTGAATCTGCTTGGGGAACTCTTAGGATGCCAAGCAACATTCTTAGGAGCAACGTTATTACAAGTGCACTTTTTAAAGTAGTATCAGAATGGGTGACATTTTAGGAAGCTCTAAAAGCCTTGGAATTCATGTCTAAATTTTGGACTTTGGGAACCTATAACTTTTGATTCCAAAAGCCTTTTTCAACAAACAAATAGTTGTTTCCAGTAGATTTTGACCTCCCACATGCATTGGTGAAGTTGGATCTATCTTATGAAACTCTGAAAATTAGTTTTTTAATTCACATCCCTTAAACTATGCCTTAAGAGCCTCAAGAGCTTAATTTAGCATAACTCATGCATTTGATGTCCATTCTTAATATATAAATAGTCATTACTAACATTTTCTTGGCCTTTTGACTCCAATAGTGATGTTAGATTCAACATCCAAGTACGTGATTATTAGATGAAAGTTTAAATAATGCCTTATTAAGCCTGTAACCTAGATCAACTAACCATGCCTAATAATTTAATGGTTGGGACTAACAAATCTAACCTTTCTAGTCATCTTGGGCCTAAGGATTAAGTAACTACGTGATAATTATAGTTAGTCCCAAGCCACTAACTCCTAGTTGGTCATTAGTCACACTGCCAGAGCTAGTGACCTAAGGGAGGTAGAAAGGCCATCAGGAGTCAAAGAAATGTAACCAAACTAATAACAACTCAAAAATCCAAACATTTGGGAAATCAATTGGAAAACCAAAATGACAAGGAAGATGTCTACTAATTCAAATAGCAAACAAATAATTTAGTAGCAAACATTTTTCATCATGTAGAATCATAATCTTATCCTAACAAGGTGTATGATACCATGAGAAGAAGCAAATCATGAAAGAGTCCAAGAGTATGAATGAAGATTACAACATATAATATGCTTACAAGATTCCTAGCCATTGAAAGACAACATCTATTATGGCCATCTTGGACCTTAGACTAGCACAAGTATCAATACCCATGCATCCTTGAAGAATTACAAGATTTGAATGTTGATGCCTTGTATATACAAGAAGTCCTACCATAGGAATTTCTATACTAATTCCAACCCAATTTAAGAAAGTTGGGATATGAAGGTATCTATGAGCAAAAAGGCTCTTATGATGGTTCTTCATTTGAGTCATATAGCCTAGCCTACTATAGGAACCACAACATGGATTATTGTGCAATCTCCTATAAGGAATCCAAATTTGACCTAATAAAAATGTTAAGATAGATATTAGAAAACATGATTTTTGAAATTCTGGAACTTCAAATCGTGGAAAAGAAAGAATGATCAAGATTTCAAAGAAGTCACATAGTCTTGACATTAGTATTGAAAATGCAATCATCAAGAAGACACATATGTGTGGTCAACATACATTTGATCACCAACCCAATATGTCTAAATGTCAAACTTTATTAAGTGTCCTACTTAGTTAATCATATCAAGCAAAACTTGAAGAATAAGTTATTCCTAACTTATAATAGTCCTAACCCAATGCCATTCATCCTCTGTAGAGACTTCCATGCGAAAGCTAGAAGTGGTGTTCATCAATTCCTCAAATATGGAAGAGTGAAAGAGTCTTTAGAAGAAGAACTCGATTTGAAAAAGATGTTCTTATTAGTTCATCGTACTATTTTATTGGTTAGTTCATACTCTACCTATTTCAAATCTTCAGTAGACCAATTGAATCACCAAATTTAAGATCATATCTTGCTAATGGATAGTATCCATCAAGAACCCTAGTTCACTAATTACGCTACCATGACTACTAAAGATGGGTCAACATCCTTCTTCATTGAGACCTTAGAATACATTTGGTATGATATCTAATTCTTCCAAGTCACCAAGCTACTAGAGTTAATTTCTAAGAAAAAGGTTGAAGAACAAGATCAAGTCATGCCATCTCGAACAAGACTATTCAACCATATACCCTTTATGGAAAAACTACAACTACATCCCTTGATCCTAGAGGTTGATGAAAATTAGGGAGTTTCTTAATTTAATTATATTTCTTGTTTTATACTTCTTTATTTATTTAATCTATATTTCCAAATTAGGGAAATAAAACAATTTGGGTAATATAAGTAGAAAAAAAGGACTTGCCTTCCTTTCTTGGGTAACCAAAGATATGAGTTGCACTTTTTATAACCCTAGTTAGGATAGGTAATTGGTGGTTGGTAGACCTTTAATTCACCTCTTGTCATTACCTAACAAATTAAGGTAATATTAATAAGACAAGATTTATATTTCCTAAGTATTTTTTTCACCTATATTTTATTTGCATAACAAATGAGATAATTTCAAATTATTCAACGACATTTTGAAAGGAGAAATCAAAGCATTGGAGCATAGAGGGAGCATTGAAGTATGAAGGAACATCCTTAATGTGAATTCATTCAAGGATAAATGAAAGCTAAGGAAGATAATTTGTCATGTGCTTATTCCCAAATGGTGTTGTTCTATAACAAAGATGGTATCGCTTCGTAATAAATTATGTAATAAGACTCAAAAAGGTAAGTTGTAATAAAGCCCAAAAAAACATGTTATAATAATGAGCATACCTCTTGAGGTGACCTCTAAGGGTTTGACCTAAGGTATTTATCCTTGGGAATTAGAAGTTGTGGTAGCATAGAGTTACAAAGTTGGTAAAGGTGAGTAACAGGTGTCAAGTGAAGTTGGACAAGAAGGTAACTAGCCATTCCTTTTGGTCAAGTACAAGCCTAACCGTGGTGGCAATGCTAAATTGCCTCTAAGGTATAGATGTTAAAGTAAGATAACCCAAAGAAACACTTAGAGCATGACCTAGATATTATATTTCTACATTAATAAAGTTTCCTTTTCCTTTTCTTTTGCATTTTCCCTATAGCATTCATTACACATAATGTCAAATGTGCAAATATTTAATATTTTCCCTAAATTTGAGAACGGGATGTCATAAGTTATATCTAAGAGACACTAAGCTGAAGCTAAAAGTGAATTTTTACTTATAATTCCTTTCATGAAATTTTTTTCCACAAAACAATGTTACCCACTAGAATCAAACCTATAACCTAGGTTTTACTTGTTATCAAAATAGGATTTCATAGAGTGAATTTACTTCTTTATGCGAATGATGATACTACCTAATTTCTACATCTAAATATGCTTAATATGCTACAAGTTTTAAACAATTTTTCTTTCTCTAGGGAAAACTAAATTGATGATATAAGGTACAAGAAATGTAATTAAAAGCAAATGCAAATCTTTAAGAGTTTATGCATGGAAAGTGAAAAGAAAATTTTGTCACTTATTCTCCTAGGTTGTACAGATGTATTGTATAAGGACCACATCTTAGTGCAAAAACTTAGAAGGTTATTGATAGGGTGTTAAAAAAAATTTGTTTTTCCTTAATGAGTTGAAGATGATGAATTAAACACAATATGATACATTACTCTTGAAATATAACATGTAATCTTTAGAAATGAAACCTCTATATCATTTTATTACCAACACCAAAAATGGGTGAGCAACATAACAAATCAAATTTTCTAGAGTAATGCTTAAAGAACCAAGGTTTGTTTTCTCAAAGCATACAATGGCTGAAAAACTAGAATTTATCCTTGTAATAGGTACAAAATCATCATAAGCGCATTCACAAAGTGGTTAAGCAACAAGTGTGGTTAGGCAACAAGTGCTATTGAAGCTTTCGTACAATGTAGAAGGGAAAAAGAAATTTAATTTGGAGTGCATTAGATGTAATCAATTAGATTCAAATATTTGCTATCTTTCACGTATTCCCTTGAAACTTTGCAACCTTATGAGCAAGCTTCCACCAAGTTCACATACACTTAAAGACTTGAACATGGAAGTGGATTCACCTACCTATAGAGGAAAGCACATATAGGTTATGTGGAACAAAAACTGTTGAGAATGAATATCATCGTTTTCTTGGCTATAATTTAACTTGTTTGCATCAAAAATTTAGTATGGAAGCAAACAGTTAGTAAGTTCTTTTTATAAGATCCTATTGAATCAATTTTTTCTTTGCTGTAATGGCTATACAATGAGTCCTTTGTTTCGGACATGAATCTCTAGTTTAAATTTCATTAATGAAAATTTCCTCACTTTGGCCGTTCATCTATGTCTGTTTCAGTTTTACTATAAATATGAAGAAAAAATATTTATCATGAATCAGGTAACGTTTTAAAGCATTTTGGATGTGCAATTTCCAAAATAATGATGTGTAAAGCTTGAAATAAATGTTCGGTATGCAAAATGCTTCAGATAAACCAGTAATACATTTAAAATGACAAATTGATACAAATATGATGCATGCATTTGGATACGCAGACAGCAAACAACATGCGCTGGAAATGAAAATCATTTCCAACACGTTCTTATGTTGATTTTTATTTTAGACTTATGAATACAATGGTATCTCTGGATAAATGTTCTATTCCATTTTAAAAACCTCTTTCAAAATAGCATTAGCAAGGCTACTTTTTTTTCAAGTAGTTGTGCTCAGGCTTAGCCCAGGCCTTCCGGCTTAATAAACCAGCACTTTGTGAGCTTTACTGCATAAGAAACCAACACCTTGCCATCATTCTAAATAATGACCTCTCCAACAATTGCATATACATACCAAAAACAAAAAACAAAAAGAAACAAAAAAAATCTATTGGTGCGAACCAAAATTTCAGACTTTCGAATGCATGTCAATTAAAATCAGCAGCAAGAATCAGCAGCAATCCTTTCCGATTGCTAGCCTGTACACCAATGTGGTCAAAACTTGTTGACCAGATTATAATTTTCTTGTACAAAACAATGAATATGTTTCGGTGTGATTAGTGTGCTCTGAAAAAATCATCAAAAAAATCGGAAGTAATGGGTGTCAATTTGACACAAACTGGCACAGGGGGGAATTTTGTGATGATAGGGAACTGTAAAAAAATCTAGTAACTACATGTGATCGCTAAGTATCTACTCATGAAGAAAATGCGGGACATCAACTAGAAGGATCTCCTTGCATGATTGAAGCAAATGGACCATCAATGCCTAGCCCATATATGTGTCCCATTTTGGTGCGCTTAGTCTCCAAGTATCTTCGGTTTTCCTGAGTTACAGGGGAGAGAACAGGAACCCGTCCAACTACTTTTAAACCGTAACCTTTAAGACCCACATACTTGGCCGGATTATTTGTCATTAACCTCATAGTTCGAACTCCTATGTCTCTAAGAATCTGGAACATCAAATGTAGCCATTAAAGTCAACGCAGTTTTGTTAGAAAGAAAATTAATTCAATTCGACTGTCCAATGAGATTAAGGAGAAAGATTTAGTAATAATGTAAAAGTGCATAACAAAATATCAACACTGGTAAATTCACTGGATATCAAGCATTACCTGTGCTCCAATTCCATATTCACGAGAATCAACAGGCAATCCAAGTTCTACATTAGCTTCTACTGTATCACGTCCCTCATCTTGAAGATTGTAAGCTCGAAGTTTGTGTCCAAGGCCAATACCTCTCCCTTCATGGCCACGCAAATAAACCAGTACTCCTCTGTTTGCCTGCTCTATCTGCTGCATTGCTAGTGCAAGTTGATTTCCACAATCACATCTTGCTGATCCAAATATGTCTCCAGTAAGACACTCAGAATGAACTCTCACAAGTACATCCATTCCATCACCTATATCACCCTATGCTCCCATATGTACAAGAAACATTAGGATTCACAATGCAAGTCAAGTCGGTCATCACAAGGAAATTATCACTTAGCATAGGCCAAAAAATAAAAAACGGTGATTAATCATATATCACAAATATCACGTTCTAGAATGCAGCCTATTTTTTTTTTAGTTTTTAGATGTTAACTATAATACAATCTTTGAGAAATGTTATTTAATGAAGAAGATCAGGGTAGAATTTCCATTGCAGTTAAATTAGAATCTGATTGCGTAATAAAATTGATATTTCATGTGTCAACTGTATACAGCTTACCTTAACCATGGCAATATGTTCAATCCCATCCAGCTTAGAGCGATAGCAGTATGCTTGAAAGGCTCCCCACATTGTTGGTAACCTTGCAATGGCACTCCTTTCAACCAATTTTTCACGTTTTCTTCGGTACCTGATATCATTGGCATTGAACTAAATTGTATATGATATGACCCTTTTAACGTAACAATGCAAGAAAAATATGATTAACTCCAATTTTAGTAATTTGATATTTAAGAAGCTAAGCATACCGAACAAGATCAGCTATAGAAATGAGCGGAATGTTATGCTCTATTGCAAATTCACGAAGCCTTGGTAACCGGGCCATTGAACCATCATTATCAACGATCTCACAAAGGACCCCAACAGGAGCCAATCCAGCCAGCGATGCTAAATCCACAGAAGCTTCAGTATGCCCAGCTCTCTTAAGAACACCGCCGTCTCTGTATTTCAAAGGGAAAATATGACCAGGTTTTCTAAAATCTTCTGGCTTGGAATCAGGTGACACAAGCGCTAAAATTGTATTTGCCCTATCAGTTGCCGATACACCAGTAGTAGTACCTGCTTTGGCATCCTAACATGTCAAAGTTGTTGTCAAGTGAATATCGATGGTCTTATAAATTTTAACATGTTTCATTTCATAAAAGAAAATCAGCTGGAAACAAAATAAATTCTCCCTTACCACAGAAACAGTGAATGCTGTCAGGAGTTTCTCTTCATTCTCTTTATCTGGAACCATAAGTGGCAAATTAAGTCTGTTTAAGGCATCTTCTTTCATCCCCACGCAGACTATTCCAGTACAATGTTTTACTAAGAATGCCATGGCTTCAGGAGTGACGAACGATGCTGCCATAATAAGATCTCCTTCATTCTCTCGGTCCTCATCATCTACAGCAATAACAAACTTTCAAAGCAAAGAATTACGTAAGTCCCAAGAAACACCTTCCAAAGTTTAATTAACACGATCTCATGAGCAACATTTAAGATTGACTCCTGAAAAGCATTACAGCACTTTTTGTTGGCGTACTTCTTTGTGAATTCATGATGGTTTCTTGTTTAACTTATCTTCAAAGGACATAAGACTTCAAATCCTTGTCTTGACAAAATAAATCTCAAATTGCTATTAAATACAATTTAAGCAAAGCCAATGATGGGATGAATTAAATATCTCAATAAAAAATTGACAATAAAATCATTTTAACCTTCACGAAAAATGATTCAGAATGCATTTCATAAATGTAGCATGAAGAGGGAAGATTTCATAACGATGGACATAGGCAGAAGATTTTTAAAAACGACTGATCAACAGGCTTTGGGATGCCTTTTCTTAGAAAAACATACAAATGCTTATCAGGTAAGGTGCTTGCCAAGTTTGACTCAAAGCTCACAGAATGGAAGGATAAGCTCGTCACAAGCAAGAGATTACAACTTATTAAAGCCAGGTCAAAGGTTACTCATTGTACATGATGTTGTGCATGTCTATTTCTTTAATAACTTCTAGCAAGATGAACATAGTGTACAAGACTACCTTAGGGGCCAGCCAGACGGTTCTAAAAAGATCCATCGTCTACCGTTGGATACAGTTTGCTCTCGGTGGAGTTTTGGAGGATGGTTTTTATATAGAGTTGAATTACTAAATAAACAGTTATCCAATCTTAAGCTTGTAGAAAACGTCTTCTACAAAGTATTGGTTGCATTAATGCTTGTGCAATGAAGAAAATTATTGCGAGAAAATATTTTCAAACAAGTTCTAAAAGGTTATTTCAGAATATGCTGTAAAACTGCCAGCCATAATACAGAATTGAAGAATACTATTATTGCATGCAATTAAATCCGTCTCTTGGCCCTCTCCTATAGATGTCAGTCCCAATACTTTTCACAAAAGGAAAATAAATGAAACCGCAGATCTCCTACTCATTTTGCAACCATTTCAAGATAAATTTTAAGCATCAAAAAGAAGTTGAACACAAATTGTGCTCTAGTAAAGTTTGACAGCTTTTGTATTGCAAGTACCAATAATTCTAGGCATACATCAAGCAAACTAAAGATCATGCCACCCTTAACAAACTTGTTTGGAAAACAAAATTTGCATTTATTCAAAAACTACCTAAGTTAAATGAATAGCAAAGAAACATCCAATATAATAATAATAAAAGTTAGAAACAAATTTAAAACATATACCAAACATTAAGAG
Organism: Gnetum montanum; assembly: GCA_015680685.1. NCBI lineage: Eukaryota > Viridiplantae > Streptophyta > Gnetopsida > Gnetales > Gnetaceae > Gnetum > Gnetum montanum. The sequence goes on from MNCI01018365.1 coordinate 249,007, forward strand.
ATGCAATAGCCAAAAATTTTGAAGCAGAATAATGAAAAACAAAATTGAAAACTTTTGCTTAAATGGCACACCTTTCCTTCTGAAATCGCATTCACAGCCTCTGAAATAGAACAGAATCCTTTTGAAGGGATATCAAGGTCATCATCATCTTCACTAATAAAAAACTGATTGGTGTCTGAAGTTATCTCTGCCTGAACAGTTCCAAAAGCTAATGCATCTGTCTGCAATTCAAAAGGTGTTGTTAAGTCCTTGCCCAAGCCTACAATCTTGCAGCCTTCTTTTGTGACCAGATTTGGTATCTCGATTATAGAAGAACTGGTCTCTTCATTGTTGTTGGCCCTATTCTGCTCTGAACATTTAATTTTTGGGAATGTTGAGCGCCGATTTATAAAGAATGAATAATTTCTTGGCAGGGCTTTGCATATCCTGATGGACCTAGTCCCTTGGAAAGTTGAGATATAACCCTTAACACTGACATCCAAAAACCAAAAAGTGGTTAAATATCACTTAAAAGTTTTTAAAAATTCGTTGCCAAGCTGGCATCTTTGTATCATCTCACCATATACATAACTTATCATTAGTGAATGCACATGTTACATAATACCTATACAGTTTAGTTGGAATAAGAACTAACTCATTCTGCTTTAACTAAGATTCATGTCAGTATTTTCAGAGAATAGATATTATCCTAATAGAGAACCAGTTGTGTAGGGACAATTTCGATCGAAGCATTTAATCAGAATTTTGCGAGAAAAAAGTGGATTCAGAAAATATTTGTTTGATTTATCACTCTCACAAATCAAGAAGCTAAAGAACTAACTCAAATCGCTGTGAGAACCTAGAGAATGGCTTGCCAAATTAAATTCTTGAATAAATGTGCTTACCTCCATCTCCCTCGACTAGATACAGAACCAAGCAAATCCATTGCCTCTGCAAAATTATTTGGTTCAAGTTTAGCGAAAAAGAAAACGATAAAACACATTTGAGAAAAAATACACAATTAACAATATGTACAAAATCCCAAATTAAATTTTAAAATGAGAAAATTTAATTATACGTGAATGATTCAACTGGATCATTCCTTGGTCCTTATTAGTCTATGCGGATCATTAGTCCTCGCTGTAAACACACAAATTTGTTCCAGGAATCCACCATATCACTCAGTCCACCCTAGTTCATACTATCATATGTAAATATTTGCAAGCAGAACATTATTCTAATTAGTATTTAGCTAGGTGACCATTGTTGAAATGTGTTATGTGCACATCAAATAAGCCGCATCAAAAAAGTGGGGACTGATTTAGTGCTTAACGCATTTTAAGTTTTCGTGCAAATGATACAAACGATTATTTGACCAGCTTGCAACATGCATGCTATTCTTTGACGCTAAATTAATGTGCAAGAAAAAAGACCAAGGAAATAAGAAAAATAGACTTCAAACAACACACAAATTTTAGGATCATAATTATCTTCTGAGAATACTCTTACTATGATAAGATTCCTGAAAATAAATAGGCCCCTATAGAAACGCAATGATGTAATTTGTTCAGAATTACCCATATACACATTCAGATCATTAGAATCAGAAACGCAACATTTTTTGCGACGTACTAAACAATTGCCACATGCCATCTTAAAACTGAGCATCCATAGCCATGCACCCTGCCCACCAGAAGCACAACTGGATCCCTAATTTCATGAACATTAATCACGACGGCATGTTCTTTTGACATCAAACATAAAATACAGACCCAGAAGAAGCCATATACATAATCCGGGAACACGATTGCGTTGTTAACATAATTGTTTAAGGGTTTCAGAGTCAATCCAGTCAAGCTTGAAGAAATATAGAACATAATTAACAAAGAACGACAAGGACTAACCTGAAAAACGAAATAAAAAATAGGGAGCTGATGGAGATTAAGTGATTAACTGAACCCGGATGCGCAGCTGAAATTAAAATAACAACGCTGCAGAAGCAGGGGCCTTGAATTTGTCACCAATGTTGGAGAATAGGCAGCCTGGATCTGTGTCTTATAACAGAATGAATGAAGAAATTTTGCTTGGACGAGAGGGCGCGGGCAAATATCGAATTTACGCGGAAAAACGATATCTGTTCATAATTGGCGGCCGCCCATTTTCGGCAGTCTCAGCAGAAGGAACGTTAGATGCACGGAATTGAATCAAATATTGTCTGGACTACGGCTGACAAAGTCTGCAATGGAATTTTAAAATACCAAAACAAGCAAGGGTTTCATTAAATACCAAACCAAGCATGGGTTTCCATTATGGGAAAAAAGCAATAGCTCGGATCACGATAGATGAGGCCCACGGATCTGGCCCTAAAGCAACTTTTGGATCCCATGTTTTTTGCATGTAACGCTATTCATGGAAACAAACTCAAGCAACCAAGATTTTTAGGAAATCTAATGCTTACTTTTGCATGAATTTTATTTTAATTTTTTTAATTTTTGTTTTAGCAGAGAGGCTACCTAGCAATAATTTGTAATTCTAAATAATATATAGTCTATAATATTTAGGGATCTCATCGCAATACAAAATAAGATTCTATCTATAACACTATAGGTCATGGGTTTAATTCAACTGGGCAGGTTGGCGCTCTTTTCTTCCGTTGGGCGTCGCTGCGCTGCCAAGCCCTCCTGCGCTCCGCCTCCTGCAGTGCCGTCGTCGCCATCGCTCGCCCAGTGTTTGGTGGGGAGCAAGGCAGCTTTGACGTTACCGGCTAACCCCATCGCGATTTCTGTTTTTCTTGGCCATTTTTATCTTTCTGCCACGTTGTTCGGGTCTGGGTCCTTGCTCGCGGTGGGTGGACACGCACACTAGTGGTGAAGGTTTTTTCTGCAATCAAGGTTGCAGAACGGTGTCAAGAAAGCAAGCGGCCCAGGCGTGGGCAAGTCACAATGATGGATTCAGCTTCAGCTTCTGCATCTCCTCAGGGAAGTTCATCTACCTCACCCCAAATTGATTTTCTTTTATCAGATGATATTTTTGAAGTAGTTTCTAAAGATTTCACATCTCGTTTTTTGTTTTTTTCAAATTGTGGGGTTTTTACCATGGTCCCCAAGTTTAAACACTCAAGTCCATAGCCTCCTTCTGCCCCATGGCATTCAGGTTTCTCATGCTCGTTACTACGCTCGTCATTTCATTTTGGTAGAATTCTCTGATGCTTCCCAAGTCGAAAAGGCTCTCTCAAAAAAAATTTCCAACTAGAAATGCAACCCTAATCGCACGCACCTGGAGTTTGACTTTAATGTCAATGACCCGACTTTTAATATAATTCCTTGTTATGTAGAACTACCCAATCTTCCACTCATTTTCTCCTCTATTGAGAGGGACATTGTTAGCACCCTGGGCCCTATTATTTCCGATCATTGTACAGCGATCAATGGAACTCAAATTCGCCGTTATTGTATTGAACTGGATATAGCCCATCGGAAGACCTCATTAACCCTCGAAGCTGGTGGAAAACTCTTCATCCAAAAAGCGGACTATTTTTACCTTCCAAACTCATGTAGCTATTGTCACAGGGTTGAGCATCATATCTCGGCGTGTCCTATCCTAGCCAGGAAGAAACAACCTGTAGCATCTCAGAAGACTCGTTCCCCAGTCACACCACTAGTAGGTCCATCCTCAGTATCCTTTAAATTTGAATCTCCTCCCCCAACAACTCCTAAATCCTCCTCTTAGTCTAGCCTCTCCAAGCTATAGAAACAACAGTAAGGTACTCACACCTCCACCCAGGTCATCCCTTTAAACGTTGTCAAGAACTCATTCTCGGAGGATGAGTTCATGGTGGCCAGTGGAAGGAAACGAGTCAAAGCTTCCTTTCGTTCTACTTCTCCCTCCAACTCCTCTTCACTAGACACTTCCATGGCCCTTGTCCCCACCAACAATTCCTTTGCCCTCCTATCAGGAACAAAGGAAACTGATACTTCGACTCCCAAACCTTTTGTTGCCCTCCCATCCAACCTA
>MNCI01018365.1:256745-281725 GCA_015680685.1 Gnetum montanum
TGGGCAATGCTGAGTTATATAAAGTTCTAATTGCATCTTAATTCCAAATGATGTAACTTTTTCATAAATCTGATTTTTTTAAGCAAATGGATATCAAGGATAGAAGAATAACCTTGATAGGGGTCCTGCTAGTTTTGACCAATGAGATTTATCATATAGAAAGCAATGTAATTTGATCTTAAGCTTCAAGGATAATGTTGAGTGAATTGCAAGAACACTCATGTATATTGTTGCATTCGATAAATATAAAAGAGATTATAATACATATTATAAAAATGAAAACCCATGTTGCCATAATGGATGATAGAGAAAATGTTTGTGATTTTATATTTTATAATTTTTATTGATTTTATGAATATAATAATAAAACAAATATAAACAAACTCATCACAATCCCTTGTGGGGACAAGTGCAATTCTCACATTGCATGTGTTACAATTCTTTATAGGACAAGTGCAACACCATACACATAATGCAATAAAATGACTATTAGTTACAACCTCGATAGTCTAACACTATGCTATATAGTTATAACCTTGAATAAGGACAAATCATTGTAGCATAATGAAATCAAAATTAAATAAATATTTTTAGTGTTTTAGTATTTAAGGCATCAACAGTAGAATATGGAAAAACCATGAGCTTTATTCACTATGAAAACACTAGACACTACATTGACCAAATGGTTTTGGGCTACATAAGTAAGGTAGCACTCTAACAAAGTCTAGCCATACTTATGAAAGCAACGACTTAAAGTACACACAAACAAAGAAGAAAAGCAACTTACCTAAGGGAAGAAGAGCTCTTCACATAAAACCAAACACCAAAAGGCAAAATGAAATGTCTAAGTATGCTAAGATGTGTGTGAGAACTCATCCCAAGTAATTATAGTTTTCGTAATATAATAGTGGAGGTTGGTCAACATCCAAGAGTTAATAGAGGTTCATCAACATAGCCTTGGCCAATCAAATTACACTTTTAGCATTTGGACCTAAACTTGGGCAAGTAGGAAGTGTGTTGATGTAGGGGTGTTGACATAGGGGAGTTAGCATATCCTCCCATGCCAAGAAACCAAGGTTGATTATAAATGAAACCTGGAATCCAAAGGAACATGTTGGAAGGACCTTAAGATGCTTGAACAAGGTTGAAAACATCTTAAGGAGCTTGAGACATATAGACAAACTAAATGTATGATACAATAGGTAAGGAAGCACACCTAGGAGACACAAACCACAACCAAACATGCTAGACTACAAACACATGGTACATTAAACACTTTCCAAATCCAAGGCTTATAATAGACATACAAACTACCATTGGATGCCTCATCATTCTCATGCAACTAAGTAAAGCTAGTTCATAGCTTTAATATCCAAGACACAAAAAAAAAAAAAAAGACTAGACACATAATAAAACCAATGTGGGGGAATTACAAATTTACAATGCAAATCATGACTATGTTACAATATGAGCCACCTCACCAAGAAGTACTAAGGGATGGTGGCTCAAGATAGAATCCCCCTAACATGTCTATACAAAACAACAAGAAGCTAAGAGTATAGAATGTGGACATGTGAAATCTTTGTAGCTGTACCTCAAGGTTCATTGTCTTGGCCTCATGGTTGGATCTCTATTGCATGTCATTCATACCTATGTCTTCTTCTATGTCATCTATCTTTAAATCATATCCTACCAACTCCTCTAACACTTGTTTGGGAGATTTTGATGAGCATGCATTCAACTTGAAGATCAAGAACATGATTGTCTACCTTTGGATCTCTCTCTCAAGGAAGGTCTTCTAAGTATAAGTGTTAGATCTAGTGATTGATGTTATGCCTCCTCTTCTTTCAAGATTGGTGGTTTTCTTGTAGCACCATAGATCAAGGACTAAGATCTTTTAGTCTTCTCCCAGATAGGTCTATAGAATCTTGAGTGTAATTGTCTACGCATGATGAGCTATGAAAATGCTAAAAATCAAGTGAGATCCCTAAGGCATTATACTATCATTGCAAAAAATGGCCATAGGAACAATAATAAGTATAACTCTTGAGGTCACAAGGGAAACATAATCACAACTATGGTATTAAGACATACATGGGTATATAAAAATAAGGCTGATATAATTTTAAAAACTACTAAATTGATAAAGTACATCCCGAAATCAATGTCTCTCATTCATGACTAAGTTATAAGATACATGACTTGAACCACATGAACAATGTCAATGACAAGAATAAGAAGAAAAAATGCTCAAGAAAATCCTAAGAATCCAACTATGGATAGAACCAAACAAGCCATAAAGTAGCCAAAAGACTAAAACATTAAAATCTTATCTTCGATGATATTCAAACTTATGGAATTTGAATCATAATGTCAATTCTACTCATTCCCATGATCCAAGAAGTAGAAAAGAAGGATTATAAAAATAAGAGATAAATAAGATATTCCCAAGGTCAAAAAATATGAACAAGTGAGGTAAGATGAAAATAGATTATCATGATCAAACCTTAAAACTCATAGAGTCAAAACCACATAAGTGGAAGACCAATTGAGTGCTTTACATCATGCAATCACCACCATCACTAGGAGATAAACTTAGGCTCACTTACTTATAATGCCAAGCAATCAAGGATTTACAAATATGTTCTCCTCATAGTAGGCACCTTTCTTATCCTTATGAAAGTTATTGATGACATATGCATGCATTCCCAACAATAGGTAAGACATCAACATCACATGCAAGTCTGTTCCCTTAGATGATCAAATCTCATCCTTTGCTTTGTCCAATTGACTTCCTGCCATACACAACAATGAACAACAATGGAATAGAAGAGATGTAGAATGAATGTTGGACAAGAGAAATAATGTAAGAGTGCAATGTCATCGAATCACTAGCCAACCATTCATTTAGCCCATGAGATCATATGAGCATGCCCTATACCTTGTGAGAGAGCCATTGTTGCATTCCTTCACTACTACTCATCCATACAATGGGGATAGACCTCTAAGTTCCCTTTCTAAGTTCAAGGTCACACTTGCCACTACTAGTTTTATCTAGCCTTGATTACTTCGTAGTCTAACTATTGGTGAAACCAAATTAAGGTAATGTATCACAGATCATCTAGAAGTTAAGATTTTGGTTTGGTTTTTCTCCATCCATACACATGCATAGCAAATTTTCCAAACTTGGCTTTACCAAATATCTGTCATTAATCCCTTTGGCTATGCTAACTAGTTCCAATCCTAATAGTGAGTATAATGTTATGACCAAGCAATTGGATTCTCATAGTTTAGATATGGTCATGATTTGGGTCAAGGATTATGGTCTTGATCGCTAGGAACAAATGAATTTAGGAATTGGGTGGAAGTAGCATTTGACATTACAAAAGTTCATTAAGAGAGAGAGTTCTAAGACTTCTTGGACATGGGTAGCGATGAGGTAAGATATTATCTTGAACCATTACATTTGAGGGTCAAGTGATCTAGGAAATAGGCTAAACATGAGATAAGCATGGTCGATTGATAGCACACATGCTTTACATGGACATTGGTTCAAAATTTCATCTTGATCTTGCTTGAGAAATTATAGGATCAATTTGAGATGGTAGAAATACTAATTTTTATGGACTAAAGAGCTTTTCAACATCTTCTTCTTTTCATCGTTTTCTCTTATCTTCTTTTTTTTGTTTTCTCTTTTCATACATACATACATACATACATATATATATATAACAAGAAGAGGGTTTTTGAATAGTGAGTGAAAACTAAGAAAATCATTGGAGTGTCAAATCACCACATGAAGTCTTTCACTTGCATAATCATGTGAAGTCATCCCTCCCCACATGACACGCACAAGTCCATGGAAATCATGAACCTCTTCTAACTAAGGTAATCAAGCATAACAAGCACATGCAACTCTATCCAGTCACATAGATCAAACCCATATAGTGGTCACAAGGATCCTTGATGATATACCCTTTTCTTTTCAATAACCATGAACTCTTCCAAAATTCTAGAGTTTACATCCTAGGGTGTGGATCCACCGCCTACCCATAGTTTTAGTAGTAGTAGCTTGAACAAATTTTAGTATGAGTTTTAGAGCCTTTTTGTAATTGAACCTAGTTCATCGATGATGGATAGAGGAAGAGTGGATGAATGAATTTTGCTGCATGGGAATTCCATCAATCAGGGCTCCACTTTGAACCTATTTGACACTCTTGCATTATCATCACATTTGTAACTCACCTATCCACCATTGGCTTATTGGATAAGCATTTACAAAGCACATTAATTGATTTTCCAATATTTACACAAAACACACTCGAAAGAATATGAAAATAAAAATTAATTAACTATTAATATTAAAAATAGACATACATAAGAAATCACTCTAAGGAAATAAAAAACCAAAATTGATATATTTGTATGCTTAAAAAAACATATACAGAAAACTACATCAAACCAAAAGAAGAAGAAAATTAAAGAATGATACATCTTAGTTTCAAAAAGTATGCACACAAAAATAAAAAACCAAACAAACAAATCATACTCTACCATTGAAGAAATTATGTAGAGGCTACTTACAACATGATTAAGTTCAAGGCTAACACCTAATAATCTCATTTTTTTATCAATCTTACCAAATTGCTAAATAGGTGATTGAGATGTTTCATAGCATTCCAAGTGTTGAACTTGTTTTTTAGAATCATACTCTCCTTACTTCCATTTCTTTAAAGATAATGGTAATAAGGGGATGAGCATAAATCCTCATAGATAGTTGTGTTTTAGTGTCTCTTATGAAAATATTTTCATCTATGAGGTGATGAATTTCTTTCCATTGAAGGAACATGATGATTGTGGTACTGCCCAATAGTGTATGATGATGGAAAATTATGATAGTACCTTGCATTAAGAAACTAGACATGTTTCCATTGTGGTTGATTTAAAATTCCCTTCTGTAATGGTATAGAGGCCCATGATTGACATTGCTAGACCAATGGCTACTAAGATAGTTATGGTGTATATAGCCAATATTAGTGGGGCATTGCTAAGAAACTTGGTTCATAAGTTGCTATGTTTTATGATAGGAAGGAGGCTGACATGAGAAAATTTTTTATGATGTAGAGGAAGCATTCCAAGGTGTTAATATACAAAGACTAAGTTCCATTCCTTATTGAAGTTGTGGCTGAAAAAATACATCACAAGATTAAGAAATTTGATTAGGGTAAGGCCTCTCACCCTTTGTTTTAGTTTGACCAAATCTACCTTGTGGTGTGATTGCCTTCATAGCTACTTCAACAACTTTATTTTTCAAATCCTTAAGACATGAAGTAATCTTTTGATTTAACACATCCCAAACCTTATTAACAACATTAGCAAGGTCTGCCAAAGTCTTTTTGATTCTCAAGATTTCTTGCACAAGGGCCTCAACAATATCAAATTGTTAAATCTTAAATTCAACATTCTTTACATCCTTTTGACATTGGAGATTTATGTTAGCTTCATTTACATTGAAATTCTTATGTCGTTCACCTTTTAATTTAGCCATGACATTTAACATAGTAATAATTTAAGCCATTGACCTCTAGTAGAGTTTACACATGACATACATATCCACCCTTTCACAAGGTTGCAGTTGTAGTCCTTCTACCAAGTGTAGTAATTGGTCATGTTTGCTAAACCCATGATTTGAACATTGACTGAGCATGTAATTGTACCATTTGATGACCACATCTAATGTTTAATTAGTATCCCTGCTTCCATTTTGCTATCTTCTTTCTAAGGTTTGCAACTCGAACATAAGATGGAAATTTTACATTGAAAGCTTTTAACATGTCTACCAAAGAAGTGATGGAGTTATGTGAAAGAGCTTGATACCATGTTTTAGCATAATTAGTGAGTGTGTGGGGAAAAAAAGATGAATTTTTTGGCACTCAATGTTTACTACTTGTAGCTCAAAAGAGATGATAAATGTTTCAATGTGAAGTTGTAGATCATCATTTAACTACCCATTGAATGTAGAAATTTTAGCCATATCAATCTTTTTCATTCTTTCCTCAATGATTTCAAGTGGGATGCAAGCCACTTCATGAATTTGACCTTAGTAAATCCACAAGAACAATGGCTCATGCAAGCCATTAACACCTCTATTCAAATGAAGGTAAGACAAATGTGGAATAATGTACTACTTCATATCACCAAAAGTATATCTTAGGTCCCATGGATAAAGATGCATGGACCTTCTTTCCCTAGAATCAAAAATGTTATAGCAATAAGAGTATCTAGAAGAAGGTCTTGCCTACTTCCTAGCATGTATGTGCTCGTACTCCTGCTCCATAATCATATCACAAAGATATTGCTTTTCATGAGTAGCATACTCTAATTGTTGGGGTGACAAGGGTTTGTAATGTACCAAATCCTTGATGAAGCCTTGATTGTATAAAGCCTTCATGAAGGTGACAGGTGTAACTTCTCTAGGTTCTTTGCAAAATTGTCCATGTACAATAAGAGTTGTTGCTTCATTCACCATGTTTTTGGAAGTAATTTGGACCAATTAAGATTTTTCTTCAATCTTTTTTCATTGTTCAATTCAATGGTGGTTGCTTTGGTTACTTATTTTCTACAAAATCAACAACTTAAAAAAAAAGAAAAATTATAAATGTACAAGTATTTCAAGGTAATTCACCAATGCCTTCCCTGGAAATAGTGACAATGATAGGGGTTCTACTAATTTTGACCATTGGAATTTATCATATGAAATAAGATGTGATCTAGTCATAAGCTTTGAAGATGATATTGAGTGGATTGCTAAGAACACTCACATATATTGTTGCATTTAATAAATATAAAAGAGATTATAATACATATGATATAAGTGAAAACCTATGTTGCCATGGTGGACAATAGAAACATATTTATAATTTTATATTTTATAGTTTTTATATATTTTATAAATATAAAAATAAAACAAACATAAAAACACACACACACATTGTAATCCCTCATGGGGATAGGTGGAATGCTCATAATTATTCATACATGTTGCAATCCCTTATGGGACAAGTGCAACACTAGATACAAAATGCAATAAAATGGCTCTTAGTCATAACCTCGATGGCCCAACACCATGCTGTATAATTATGACCTTCTTGGATAAGGACAAATCATCATAGTTCAATGAAATGAGAATTAAATAAATATTTTTAATGTTCTAATGTTTAAGGAATCAATGGTAGAACACAAGAAAATAATGTGCTTTATTCACCACAAAAACATTGGACTCCAAATTAACCAAATGGTTCCAACCCATGTAAGCAAGGTACCACTCTGACAAAGTCTAGTCATACTTGTGAAAGTAATGACTGAAAGCACACATACAAATAAGGAAAGAAATCAACTCATCAAAGGGAAGAAGATCTCTTCACACAAAATTGGATATCAAAAGTCAAAATGAAATATCTAAATATGCTAAGATGTATGTGAGAGATTATCCCACGTATTTATAATTCCATAATGTAACAATGAAGGTTTGTCAATGCGTAGGAGTCAATGGAGGTCCATCAACACAACCCTAGCTAATCAATTCATACTTTTAGCACATGGATCCAAACTTAGACAAGCAAGGGGTGCACTTATGTAGGGGTGTTGATGCAAAGAGGTGCCCGTCCCCCCATTCCCCCCCTCTCCTAGATGAAATCCATAATCCAAAGGAACATGTTGGAAGGACCTTAAGATGCCTAAACAAGATCAAAAGCATTCTAAGAAGTTTGAGACATGCACACAAATCAAAAGTATGATACAATAGGCAAGGGAGCATACTGAGAGACACAAACAATAACTAAACATGCTAGACTACAAACATAAGGTGCATGAAACACTTTCGACTCCAGGGCTTACAATAGATATACAGAATAACACTAGAAGCCTCATCAAACCCCCTCATCACAGTTGGGTAGATGGAATGAAATAGCATCTATCCTTGCAAAGGATGTAGTTCACAAATATTTTACCCACTAATATGAGTCCTTTAAACATAAAAAATTCTATCCATTTTTTTTCATCAAGCACAAAGAAATTTATAACCATTGATTGCATTTCTATTCTAGAAAGAAACTTGATGCTAAACATGGGATAATATTATTAGTGTCTTTAAAGATAGTTTGCAGTTCCTTACACTGAATGGTATTGGGTTTAAAGCTTGGTTCTAACACTAAAAGCACCATATGCTAGATTGAGATTAGTGTCTTTGAAGACATACCTTGTTCCTTTCTTTGACAACTTAAAGAATAAGTCTTCATCTTTATGATGGATGATGATTTTGTAATTTTAGTGAAGAAATAAAATCTTCAAAAACCATCATCTCCAAGTATCCTTACAATCCTAATATCTTAAATTTCTTCTTTTGTATATGAAAACAGTCCCTATAGACATGTTACCCACTTAGGAAAATTTGAGAAACTTGTATTTATTTGTCATATCTACTATAGAAACCATCATGGGGTTGGGGATTGACTTTGAAGGTTTCTTTTTTAATAGTTCTACCATGGGGTTTGATGTTAACATTGAAGATTTCTTCTTTGATATTTCTAACCCTCTTAGACCTTGCCTTCGCAAGTTCTCTAAAATTTTTGCAAAGTAATTCAAATTACACATATTTATCAATAAATCTAAATATCAATAAATATCTTTAATTCATGATGACAAACTCCTTATTGCATTGAACTCCAATTATCCTTGCAAGGTTATTTTTATGCTTACTTGCTTATGTTCAATCACAATATTACATATCAAAATTATACAGCTTGTTTTTATGCTTAACTAATGTATTAAGGATGGTGTTTCTTGTCATTTCTTTTTCACTTTCATTATTACAAGCAATTTTGGAGGGACCATCATTTGTAGTGAACATAAGATGCTTATTTCTCAAGTCATAAGACCAAGCTTTGAGCTTGGGTGTAGTCTCTCAAAAAGAGGCTGAACTTTCAATCATCCACTAAGCCTCCCATACCTTGCTTAGTAGGATGAGCATTGAGCCTTTACATGATGACTGTCTTGAAGGTTAAACTGATATTATTGTTATTTTTTATTTAAATATTTAATTTACCCTATTGTTGGCTTAGCTTAAATTTTATTTAAATGTAATTTGAGATTTATTTTGATAAGATCATCCTTTTATTTCTTACATACCCAAACATACTTTTTACTTGGGTTTTACATACCCAAACACTTTATAAGAAACTTATTTTATTTATCAAGATATAGTTGAAGTGATATAAGGCCAAAAAGTATTGGAAATACAAATATGAAATTGAATTGTTCCTCTTCTATTCATATCAATTCCACTTGTTTGTATTTCAATTGTTCTAGTTTATTTGATGATGTTCTAAGAGCCATGACTTAGTGAAGTCTCTTCATCCACTAGCATCTCCATGCATACTTTTATCATTGACATCTTTATTTTCACTTTAGTAGCATAGTGTTCTTTAATCTTTTCTTGTTTATTATAGACTTTTGCATCAACACCATCATACTAGTTGTTCTTTCTAGTATATCTCCTACATCAATTTGAATCATATCTAGTGCTAAGTCTTCATTTGTTGTGATAAAGATCTATTTCACCTTTTTTATAATTTCAGACAACTACATTCATTCTAACTAGTTATAACTTTTGCAAGCTTCAAATTCTTTTCCACAAAATCCTATTCTTTTTCATGTTTTCCCTTGAAACATTATCTTCCAATTTCATGTTTCTATATCATCATGATACTATTATGATGACTTTTTTTTCTTGTTACAACTATTTATATAATTACAATTACTTCATTCTTCCCTTGTACTTTTTTATTTAGAGCATGTTCAGTGACAAAAATTTTCCAATGTTGACTTTGTGAATTTCATTTCTTATATTTTTTTAAAAATTGTTTGGTTTTACAAGGTTTTAAGTGGAGATGAATCATGGGATTGTTACATCTAATTCCATTTGTTTTTTATGCTTTCAAAATTTAATCTTCAAAGATGTAATCTATCAATATTTATGAATCTTTAAACTCAACATCTATATAGATATAGATACTAAAAGATCTACATAACTACACACATTCTTAAACATTCTTTATAGAATTGCATTGATACCATGTTAATTGTAATAAGGATGATAAACTCATTTAAATTTGAAAGTGTAATATTGTATCTATGATGTCATAGCTCTACTTATGTCATCATAGATACGATGTAGTGGGTTATGGTCCTCACTATATATACCAACCCACCATCGCAGCAAACAAACAACTTTTGCATAACAATTAGTGAAATTCTTGGAGTTTCTTTTCATGAGTTACACTTAGAGTTAGAAGTGAATGCCCACAATGTAATAACTAAAAATTGTATGGAATTTTTATTCGAGTGGATTATACTTGGACATAATTCATGATCGGAAATAAAGATTGAGATTGTTTCTTACCATTGTAGCATCTCACTTAGTTTACTTTTAGTTTCTAATATGTTTACTTTGATTTAGTTCTTTACATTTTCAAAGTACCTTACTTTTTTTCAATGTCCATTAGTAAGGTGGAATAAGTATGAATGGTTTCGAGCATTAAGTGTAATCATTTGGTAACCCAGTAGTGACTTCACTTGATTTGCTTAGTAGTGAATTTACTTGGTAATCATAGTATCGATTACATGAGACCAAGGTGTGTACAACAAGCTAGGAGTGGATGCTTATTGCCATAGGTTAAGATAAAGTTATAATTTTGTTATCACCTAGAGTTAGACTTTATTCTCATTTTCATTTTGGAAGCACTTAGGATTAAATTGATCCTACAACATTATGGTATCATATACCTCACTAAGAGTTATAAAATGCTACTCATACTTCACTAACTCAATGTGGGGGACAATGATCATAAACTAAACCTCAACTACTAGTGAATTTACATTGTTCATCCATGGATTACAATCTAGTTGTAGGTGTGCACTCGTGACGTGTATGATGAAGTGTTGGAACACCCAACCGCTCATCATTGGCACTGCTACCAGGGATGTGTCAATGTTTACTAAGTAGTTGAATTTACAAGGTTCATTGTGTTAAGAGTCATCAAGAAAATATTTAATACTTAAATAAATTTTTCTAAGTACACATTAAAGATATCAAATAGTTAATATGACTTATACAAATAAAGAAAAATCACCATCTACTAATGAAATCCATAAGAGTCATGACGAGGGATATGATGAAGAAGATTAGAGTGTGCCCATGTAAACTAGAATCTCATATGATCATACTGATCCATATTATCTTGATTTTACATTTTTCTTTCATCAAGATGAATAACTAATGTGGAGAGATTTATAGGGTAATATTGTTTTGCCTCTAGAATGTTTTGGACCATCAATGCTACAAGAAATCCTCATAGGGTCAAACCTTAGCCATGTACAGGAAGGGTACCATATTACAAAGCACATGACCAGATAATATTAACCAATAGAAGCTTAAGTAAGAAAGGATGCTACTATGGAGACAAGTCATGAGCTTGATAAAGAAAAGAAAGTACCACAAATAGTTATCTTAGAGGAAAGAGACGATGCTATGTTCCACACAAAGAAAGTTTATCAAACCCATGGATCTCAATCTCAAAAATATGTTATCCATATCAAAGATCTCATCAAGATACAATTAAATTCATGTCTTGCAAAAATACTTAGAGAAGATAAAAAAGACTCCACACTTAGCAGGGACTTAAGGCTTAGAACCTCCACTGAATCAAAAAAGAATGAATCAAGGAGTCATAGAAGGGAAACTACTTGACATTGTTCTCCAACTTCTTTCTCTTCCTCCTCACACTCATTCAAAGATTATGTTAAGAGAGAAAGAAAAATGATGGATCATCTTAGGGAAAGACAAAGGGATCTTGAGAGATATGAGCATCAAAGAAGATATCCTAAGGAAGAAAAAGATAACTATAAGCAAATAAGAGATATGATTAGAAATGAAGAAAGAGAGCACTATGAGCATCGAAGGGGTCATAACTACAATAGAGCCTATGAACCCAAAGATTATGAAGAACCTCTATTGGCCACTTGTAATATGATTCATGTTAGGGAAGCAATGTCTATTCCTACTAGGCATGTTAAGGATAGTTGCATCAAGCGACTAGATATGAATAATATTTTGAAATTTGAAGGTAAATATAATGCAGCCTCACAACATCATCTCCAAGCATTCCATGATGCTTGTTTCCTTTATAATATAGAAAAGGATTGATAGAAATTGAAGTTGTTCCCCAAAACACTCATTAAGGAGGAAGAAAGCTAGTACATGTTCTTAGAGTCAAAATCGATCCAAAGATGAAGTATCCTGCTCTAACTCTTTAATGACAAATATCAAACTTATTCAAGAGTGTTTAATTTGAGACAATAGATTCAAGGATGAAAGCAAGGGATACATGAATCCCTTGATGCAATAATGGATAGATATTATTCCTTAGTACATAGGTGCCTAGAGCACAAATTTTCTCAAAGGGAGCAACTATGACACATTTTCAATGGGCTAAGAAATAAAACAAGAGAAACCCTTGCAGTATATGCCCAAGGAATGTTGTCCAAAATAATAGCTCATCATATCCAAAGAGTAATCAACAAGGTTGCAAAAGAATAAGGAGAATTAAAGAAAATAGAATCAGTTGAAGAATACAACTGAGACCCTGTAATGAGGAAAAGGGATATGAGAATATGCAAAAGACAAGGAGAAGAAACTTTGGATGATTCCATCTAGTGAAAGACTCTACCTATCCAAAAGCTAGTTAATGACATTGCAACTAAGGTAGAAAAGATATTGGATTTTGTAGATGAGAAATTTGCGACAACATTGAAGATAGTTGAAGAGAAGACTGAACAAGCCCTACATTGAAGAAAAAAAGGTACAACAGGTGAGAATAATATAAAAATAAAGAAGAAGCTGCTATGTTAGAGAAAGTAATAGACTCTAGCTGAGAAGATGAGAAAAAATGTCAAGTGTCTAGTATGAACATGCTAAGGGATGTTTCCTTGTTATGGTCCACTTACAAGAGTTTGGGGCATATTTACTTAACTTGAATTCATCAAAAAATAGATGTCCATACGATTATCTTACCCACAAGGTAACTTCAAACAATCCTATCAACAAACATACTATCCAAATGGGGCATACCCTTAGCTGTAGGAATAGTATCAGCAACAATGGCAACAACCATAAGCATGGGAAATGCCATTGCCAAGGCAACAACATCCATACAGATAACATGATCATCATGGGTACGACATTCAATGTCCAATCTCCTTAGGGAATACTTCAATCCATGCTTCCTCTCACTACTACCCACCAAAATATCATTGACCTACTACTTCAAGAATGGATTCAAATTCTTACATGCCTTAACCAGTAGTTGGTTCTTCAACACAAACTCCTAACTCCCTACTACTAGTGCCACTACTAGTCAAGCAAGGATATTTGCCAACACAACCATAACAAAAGAATGCTACCAAGGCAATTAGTACACAAGAGGATATAATGGTAAATGAACTAAAATTTAGGAAATGTTCATTTTTTGAAACAATTCCTAAGAAGGTTCAAAGGATGGAAACTTCCCCTACATCCACGCCATCCACACATCTAAAAGGAACACTATGCTTTCAAATTCTATAGATCAGAACCTAATCACCTTCATGCTTACTCAAACAATCATACACTGGATCAAAGTAGGAGCACTTCCCAAGAAAAGAATAGATCCTAGAAGTCCCTTAGTGTATCTATAGATAGTAGGACATAAACCTTGCAAGGCTGTACTAGATTCTAGGTCAAGAGTAAATCTAATTTCCCAAGATATGTACAAAGCCTGGAATTTTATTTCACTGAAGAAAAGCAACATTCAACTAGAGCTTGCAGATCTATCAATTATTGATGAGTGGTGGATTATTCAACACCTAACCATACAAGATATGAGTGTTCACACATGATCTTGGTCAAATTCCGTAAACAAGGCAATGTGATTATGCAAGTAATTGGTTAGAGTTCACACTTGTTCTCTTCCCACGTGAGCTCGTAAATTCAATGCATATGGTTTAGCTCATGATGAGGTATATGATAAATGATGTTATATGAGACATAGTGCTCCTAGCTAACCTGAAGTAAATAAAAAGTGATACTAAGTAACAATAAACAAATCTAATCTAACCTAGGCGATGAGTAGCTAATCTTGATCTTCCATTTACACCTTGAACTTCTTGAAACTACTACAGGGATTACCAAGTACCACACTACTAGGTAGACCAAGTGATAGTACTACTGGGGTACCAAATAGTTGCACTTAAGTTCTTGATATCAGTTGTACTCATTTTGCTTAATGATAGTAATGGTAAAGTGCATAGAAAATAAATCAGTAACTTTGACAATAATAAACATTAAATTAAATGAAAGAAAAAATAAAACTAAGTGTTTCTAAAATGATTGAAAGTAATCTCAATCTTTATTTTTGATCATGCAATGTGTCCAAGTACATCACACTTGAATAAAGACTTCGATCAATCACTTAACATCACACTGCAGGCACACATTGCTAAGTATTAAAGGCTAAAATCATGAAAATAAACTAAAATAGTTCTGTTACTATGTTATCAAATCTATTGTGGATCTATGCACCTAAGTATTTATTTTATATGCTAGCATGCGCATCATGATATCGTTTATATAATAATGTATCTACGACATTGTAAATACGATATCATAACTACAACATCGTAGATACGATATTGTAACTACGATATTGTTATGGTGAAATTTTTTTACTTTATCATACCCCCACAATTGACTAAAAAATCATCCTCAAGTTACAAAAAAATTAAGATAGAGTCCCTTAAAAAATTTTAATGTAAAATTACATGATACTGACTACTCTATGCATGGCTCTTGAGTGCTACATTGGTGTTTTAAAAAAATGACACAAGCATGACATGACAAAATTTATAATACAAAAACAAAATTTGGCAAAGCTAGATGTAGCCTTATGTTGTTTTAGGTGGTAGTGTCTCTTCCATTAGTTACTTCTCCTTGTCATCAAGCTTTTGAAATTAGTAGTGGTTCAAGAGCACCTACAGTTTCTCCTCTTCCGTTCTTAGATTGTGAACCATCCATGCTGATGAACCAATGTTTGATGGAGTCAGCATGTCCCATAGACATGGCAGTTGTGGAAACATCTAATTAGCTTTAATATATCATACCACAAATTATCATCTTTCTTCTTCAAAATCTTTGGACTTCTATCTTAATTTATGATAATTTGTTAATCTGTTGGCCAGGTTCACTGCTACATATTTTTGACCCTAGTAGCCAACCTTAATTGCTTCTAGCTTTGAGTTTGGTACTTGAAGTTTCTATAAAGCATCTCTATGATTTGCAAATTCCTTCTCGTACAAGCCATACATGGTTGTTTCTTGTTGTTCAAGCTCACTTCTAGGCCTACCTACTGTCAACATGGTCAAGTTAGCACAAAGAAGGTTTGTTAATCCCATGAATGAAACACCACCAAATTTGCATGTTCAAACCTTTGTAATCCCATCCTATCAAACTCGAGGTAACATTTTATTGTAAGTGTGAAGGTTGTAATCCATAAGGGGGCAATCTCACATGTTTCATTCTTTTGGGACTAAAAAATGCTTCATAAGTAACCAAAGCCTCATTCTCAAAGTGAAAAGAGTCACATAGTGTCTATATTTGGGCTTGGGGAAGTCAAAAATACCTTTTGGAATGCTAAAAATGATAATTTGATGTGTTTATTGGGCATATAAATTTTTCTGCACTGACACACCTCTTGCAGGGGGTAATCTAGCTAGGAGACTTCTAGGCTAGCATGGAGGAGTGTAAGGGGGGTGGAACTCACCTACCTCTAATGTGGAAAGGAAGGTAACCTAGCTAGAAGAGGTCAACCTTCATCACCAGCATCAACCCTTGGCATTTTTGGCATCCAAGAGATCTTGATTTGTTAGCAGAAACATAGCTTCTTAGAGCTCAACAACATGGAACCTTTGCAACCCATTACCCCCCTTAGGATCTATGAGCTTTAGGTGTTAACTTTACTCCCTGGGATCCCCAAATCTTAGCATGGTGCACTTTGGCTACCCTAATCCTTTACATTTTCCTAACCTTAGTAGTAACCAATGTTGTAGATCTAAGGTGGTGATAAAGGAGGTTTGATAGCATGAAAAGTGGCGGAGATGCCAAATTGTTGAGTTGGTCATGACTTCAATGGGCTTTGAACCCCTACCCAAGTGAACCTCACTTTGCCCCCTCTCTTGGGCACCAAATTTGTACACCCCTTTTAACTCATTCTTTGTTTATTTAATAAAGTTTATGATTTCATTTTGTGTACAATTCTAGATATAATTGTTATATTTTTAGTGCATTACTTTATAGATCTGCATCTTCTTGCTTTGTTATCCTTATTTTGCACCCCCTCAAGTCCTTGGGTGATCTACCAAATTGGCTAGGGCACCCTAAATCCCATTTTTCTTATAGAGGCCCTAGGGGATTTGGGGTTGAGGCTACTTGCGATTGAGAATCCTTAGTTTTTCCAACAATTGAGATTTTCTATCACAACAATTTCTTAGCACTAGAAGGAGGGCCTCTGCTTGATTTCTTTAGCCAAATTTGATTTTCCCATTTCCAACACTACCTACCTTCTAAAAATTTATGATTTTTGTAGCAAAAACCTTGACACCCCTTTTGAAAAAAAAAACCCCAATGTTGCCCCTTACCCCTATAGAAAAAACCTCTATGTGGAAGTTATGGGTGGTTGGGTGTTGAGTTTTCTAGCATCTGCTATGAATTAAAGTAGTCAAAGCCAATGTTGAACACTAATATGCAAACATTCCATCTCTTACTATAATTTTCATATCAAAACTAATGTTACCATTATTACTAACAAAAAATACTTTCCCCTTCTTTTATGGTGGAATTTTGGCATCTTCTAAAACTGTTTTAAGAAAGCTATAGGTTTCTATTTTAAAAGTCAAACTTTTTCCTCTCTCTCTAACGTTGGTTTTAGAAGCTTTGAGATCCCCACATCTCACCCCCTCTTTACCCCCTGCCACACTCGAGGATGTGATAGCTAAGAGGTCAACATGGATGAAGCTTGATCCCAACATTCTCAACTTGTCATTTTTGGTAAAAGGAACATGCCCCATTCCACCATCACCCCCTACCCTTCCACTTACTACTTTTCATAAGTAATCCATTTCTAACCATTTTTGCTTATTTCCACCAGATTTAAACTTTATAGCAATTCCAACTGCCAAAATTTGCATCCTTTTCTCCATATCTTTAATAGCTTGCATCCCCTTTTACCAATGTTGGCTTTGTAGGATGTGAGATCCTCCATCTTAGCCCCTCTTCATCCCTATCCACACCCAGGGATGTGATAGCTAGGAAGCTAGCATGGGCATCAAGGAGTGTGACAACTAGGAAGTTACTACAGGTAAAGTTTGCTACCACCTTTTTACATTTCCATTTTTGGATAAAGGGGTGTGTCCCCCTTACCTCCCCACTTGCTATTTTTAGTAAGAATTCTATTTTTGACCATTTTTTTCTCTCTTTGACTATTTTTGAATTTCACTTTTTGGAATTTACTTTTATTTTTAATTTTTATAGCCTCTCTTAAGCCATTTTCATGAAATTAGCCATGTCTCTTCCATGATTGACTAAGCTACCTTACAACTACATTGATAGTGGGTTAGATCAACAAGCCATGAGGGTCTATGACCCCAAAGACCCTGCCATTGCTGAATGTAGGTAGTCTTTGAAACTTAACAGACAAAGTTATGGTTTCGTGGCAATAGATGAAGAACATTATAGCTTCATTTGTGCTAAGATTTAGGCAAGTATGTTAATCCCATGAGTAGAAGCAAAGGTCAAAAGGGAATTCAAGCTCATCCATAGTAATGGAAAGGAATATATTCCCTCACCTTACCATCGAATACCCCTTAATGACATTTACACTAGCATCTTAGCCCTCCTCATTGAGGTTGACAAGGAAAACTAGAAGGCTACCTTTGAACGGCAATTAGAGGAAGAAGATGAATTTGAGGTAGAGTTGGAGCTAGAGAACCTTTTGGAGGAAATTTTCTAACAAAGGACCCCAAGGGCAGGCCATAGTGTCCAACTCTATCTACTTCTTCTCTTCCTCTAGACAAGTCCCATCCCCTTCATCTCTACCATACCTAACCATGTTTAGGTCCATGCTAGTCATTGTTGCACACCAAACTCAAGTAATGTCACAACCAATCACCTTCCATTTCTCGATGCCACTTGCTACCCAACCTAGGTCAACTCAGCCGATGATAGTAGCAACTACCATCACTAACCCATTGATTAGCCACATGGGGCCTACCATGGGACCCCAAGCAACTCAAGGGTCACACATCCCCTTCATCCTATTTGTGCCTTAGGTACCAATTCAAACATCTTTTTCCTTGTTTGGTCCACAAGCTACGATCATGACACAACCACTAACTTCTATCTTGCAACCTATGGCTAGGCCACAAGCTTCACAACAAATGCCACAACCATATGTGCAAGCCTCACTTCAAGTATATGGGCTACAACAAATGCCACAACCATATGGGCTACAACAAATCCTTTCTTAAAGACTTGATAGCCCTATTTGTTAACCACTTCAAGTATAACTTGAAGCTCGACACCATGCTTAATCAACTCATGAAGGTCAAGTAGGGATACCTTAAGCCCATATAGAAATTCATCCAATGGTGGAATGGACTCCTAAACAAAATACCATATCCCATAACTGAAACTCATCTTTTGACTATATTTAAGGGGGTAGTTAATAACTTTATCATGTCAAAACTTTACTACCTTGATCTGTAGTCACTTAGCCAAGCATTCTCCTAGACCAAGAATATAGAAGATGTTGCAAAGGCTAGTCATGACCCAGCCTACGTAGCATAAAACAACCAACATACACAAAGAGACAAGGAGAAGGGAAAACATAACAATGTGGCCATAACAATTGTGACTAAGAAGGCCAAAATCACTAGCAGGGGCCAAGGACTAACCCATCCAAGGCATCCACTAATAATGGCCATGATAACCAGCCTTCAACCTTTGGGACCACTGCATCAATAATCACTAGGCCTAATTTTGAAAGGAAGGATAGGTCCAAATACACTATACTACCATTAAAACCATCAGAGCTGTTACACCAACTTTTGAAAAGTGGATGTATCCAATACAAACAGATGTCTGAAGCTTCTAGAAAGAAACATGATAGACTCTATGAAATAGCTAAGGATCCCACTAGAGCAATGAAAGATGACCTATTTCTACCTAAGTACTTCAAGTTCGATGACTTTTTTCACTATCACCAATTGTCAAGTCATGACACAGACTTCTACCTTGCATTGAGGAATGACCAGCAGAAGATGATAGATAGGGGAGAGCTAGTTCTAGATGCATCCAACCTTGTCCAACCTTAAAACCAATTAATGTAGGTGTACAAAGACCCATTGAATGCTAACAACCTGACATATATCATATCGACATTTAATGTAGATGATAATTAGAGATCCTCAAGAGAACCATTTGTAATTTGCATACCCCCTTATGGTGAAAGGGCTTCATTAGCTTCCACTAGCTCAAGATCCCATTTTTTCATAAGGGTGCCATCAAAAGTGCCTCCAAGGAAACCTTTTATCATTAGGATATCCTAGCCCACCATAGCCTCACCAATTGATATAACCATTAAACAACCTCCTATGGTGGTGAATACTATTACATCTTCCTTACAACTAATAACTAACAATCAGAAAGCTCTAAAAAAGTAAAGGAAGAAGCAAAATCAAAAGCCCAATAATAAGGGTAACAAATATATGAAGGCATAGAGGGAAGACCCACCAAAAACCACCTCCATATCAGCTATAACCATGACCTCCTCTACCCAACCTACTTCAACCAACAAACCACAAGAGGATTCAAAAGCTCATAGCTAGAAGAATGAGAAGAATCTCCAACAATCACGACCTAAGATCAAAGTTCACATTTTGGGCTACGTGGAGGAAGTGAAGCAAAACTTGGGTGACAAGCCCATGGCCAATGCCAAAAACTTCCTTAGTGTGATAGATCAGGGTAGACAATCTCTTAAGAAAAAGAACATTGCTCTAAGTTTGTATGACTTGATCATGACTTTTTCCACACATCATGAGGTGTTATTCAAAATGCTAACTTCTATCCCTTTTAGTGAGGATATCCCTACTAACGAGGAATCCATCCATGTAGTGATGGTTCCCCCCACAACTAGGGAGGAGAATTCAACATCCATAATATTTCATGATAGTGAAATTAAGGTTAATACCTAGAATGAAAAAATTACTAGGGCTCCTCTGTTCATAACCATACACATAGGGTAGTTCAAGGTGTAGCAAGTGCATGCAAATGATGGTGCAGCTACTAATGTTATCCTTTCCACCATCGTTGAATGATTAGGCTTGATTGAGAAATTACAACACACATCAACAGCCACTCTCAAGTCTTTTAATGGATCAAGGGTTGCTATCAAAGGGTCCATCTCCTTAGATTTTTTGGTAGGGGAGAATTCCCCATGAGTATGAATTTCTTAGTGGTGGAGGAGACACTTGGGTTTAACCTTACCTTAGGAAAACCTTGGTTGGCTTAGTTATGAGTTGTGTCTTCTCCCATCTACCAAGAGATTTACCTTCCTTATGAGGGAGGTGATATCATCATTTATGGTGATAATGTAGTGCCCTTGGCTATTAACAATGTGGAGATAGAGCAAGGGTCCGAAGTGGAATTTCAAGAAGAAACTCTAGTTATAAAACCCAACAACCTAAGAGAGAGCAGAAAGCCAATAACGACAATGATAGAAGGATGCATTATGAGATGAACTCCCATTTAACATCATTAGTCAGGGTGACAACAAATAAAAACTTGTGTAGAATAAACCTTACTCATTCCCTAATCTTTCAAAAATTAGGAAGGGTATGCACAAGTGAGATGCCCCTTGACCCTTTCACCCCATGTTCTTATAAGCATATGGCTGATAGCCATGTATCTTAGCTTTTCTTTGCTAACTTATTATGCTTGTTTATGTATTTTTTTTACTCTTCATGCATGTAGCCTAGATTTCTACTTTCATTTGTAGTTTACTTATTTATTACAACCTTTCTTTTCCTTTACTTTTATGCATGATGTAAACATTAAAAATTCTTATAAAAATATTAAAGCTAGAAAAAACCATAAAAATTTTAAAATTAAAAATCATCAAAAAAAATATATAAGCCTCCAAGGGTCCACTGTGGCCTAAAATTGGCAAACCCATGACCTACCAAGGCTTTAACTAGCATCGTGGCCTACCAAGTCCTTAAACCAGCATCACCACTCGCAAAGGCCTTAAATTGGCATTGTAGTTTGCTAAGACTATAAAATGGCATTGTAGCTTACCATGGCCTTAAACTAGTCATAAATGTATAGCCTGCAATGGCTTAAAAATGGCAAGTAACCCTTGTCTATTCACGATCTTATATTTCTTGACATAGCCAACATAGCCATATTCTACATAGATATTTTCAACACTTGTAACCTTAAAACCTCAAAACAATAAAGTAATCAACAACATATATAGCCAAAACTAAAACTAAAACTTAAAATTTAAAACATCTTAAAATAAAATAATACATCCATGACCACGTTGTGTGGCATAAATGTTAAAAACTATAAATCATAAATGTTAAAATGTCTACAACTCAAGTATTGGCCAACATAAGCCATACAATGTCAAGCATAAAATGAAATAAACAATAAAGACCATCACATCATGCATTTGATGGTGCCAAGGAGGCATCCAAAGGAGGAGGAGGTTGTGCATCATCATCATCATCACCTACACTACTAGGGCTACCAACATCATAAAATGGCTATGACATAACAACACACAACTAGTTAGTAATAATCATAACCAAAATTCTAACATGAACCATGCAAAAAAAAAAAAAAAAAAAAAAAAAAAAAAAAAAAAAACAAAAAAAAAAAACAAAATTTATAACATAGGTTCTATTTTTGAACATCCCCAAGAGCATGGAGGTTGACAAAGAGAATACTCTAACTATGACAACCAAAGGGATACAATGCTACAACCAAAATAGAACCAATTGCCACAACCTTAACAAAAAATTTCATAAAAAATTCATCTTAGCTTCAATTTTAGTGTTTCCACCATGGAAGGAATTTTGAAATCATGAAATTTCTAGCCATGGCCATTATAACTAAGAAAACATAACCATTTTGACACAAAACATAGCTAGAAGTAGCAAAACCATAGCTGTCACCATTAACCCCCATTGGCACAGGGTTGGGAAAAAATTCACCAAAAATTCATTCAGGCTCCAAATGGAGTGATTCCACTAGTGTTTGAACGTATGAATTGAGTTCTATAAGCCCATACTTAATAAAAATTCAAAAACCTAGCCATTTTTAGAAGAAATTCAATAATTTGGATGAAAATATGAAAAAGGGTACAAACCCTAAGTTCACAACTAATTTGAAATAGCCATAACTTAATCAATATAACTCCAAATTAAATGAAACCATAGCCATTACAAAGCTTAAATACAACAATAAAAACCCATAACATTAAATTTTTTAAAAATTAAGCCATTTATTTGATTAAAAAAAACACATAACATAGCTTGCTTTTTGTACCATAAAATTAACAAATTTAACATTATTTAGCCAAAGATTACAACCAAAATAACCAAACCAACCTCTACCCATCATAAAACACACCAAATTAAGGGGGTAGGATGCCATTAGAATTTAATTTTGATGAATCCTTGGCCCTAGATCTATGAAAAATGACTCGAACATGAGATTTTTAGAAAAAGGCATCTAAAAAAGCAAGCCTACTTTCAAAATCCTATTTACCAAGGTGAAGATAGAAAAATAACCATATATCCACATGAAAATGTCCAAAATATGACATGGGATTTTGCTAGAATTTAATTCTATCAATTCCTTTGGCCTAGATCTAACAAAAATAGCCTGTTTCTACCTAGAAAAACACAAAAACGATGAAAAATCATAAAAGGCAAAGAATGGCCTACATTGGGATTGATGAAGAGGTTCATTAGATAGAAATTTGCTTGGGGAAGGTGGAAATATTCTTGGAAGCCTCATCTAATGCTTGGATGTTCTTCATCATGATACCCAACATTGAAAGAAGGCTAGAAATCTGAAGGAGTTGGGGCTTCAATGCTAGCCAAGAGAAGAATGAAAATATTCAATGCTAAAATTTTACAAGATCTACTACAAAAATTGATGCCAAGGCTCTCCTCTAGTGTGTTGGTTGATGGAATGGTTATTTTTGCTAGGTTTCCATAAGTTTTGACATTAAAGACCCAAAAAACCTAAGATTTCCACTCCAAACCCCTAGTTGCTAATTTGGTGTACAAGAACTCCCCATACACTAAAGTCCAAGGGGTGGGGAGAAGTATCCTTCACATTAGGATTAAGGAGGGGAAAATAATAATTTCCTTTTTTTTTTCCTTAATTTTTTAATGTTTGAGTTTATAACCCATGGATCCCACCTTGCACCCTCACACATTGTATTTTTGGATTATAAACTACATCAATGCTGGGGTTTTGATCCCTTTAACACATAGAACCATACCCAAGCCTTAAACCCCATGCATCCACACTAGGGGTACCATATGCAACATGGATGCATGTCTTCGACCTCTCAATACCATGAAAAACTAGCTTTCTTACTGATGAGACACGACATGCACTGGGCTGCGATATCGCGTCTTTCCCTGCGATATCGGGTACGCGATATCGTGTCCCGCCGCCATATCTATAAATAAGAGGTGGCACTCCCTTCATTTCCCAATCTGGGCTAGAAGTAGCGAAGCTCTGGCAGATTGATCACTCCAGAGTTAGAATTTTTCCCATGTGCCCGTAGTAGGAGTCCTAGAGTGAACGGCTCTTTATTCGAGCAGCTTGTAACCTGAACCCAAGTTGTGTACGGCAATAAAGACGAACTTGATTGGATAAACCTTGCAGCACGTGGTTTCATTTATTGCTTTCATTTACTGCTTTCCTAGTGCGTTCAAGTACGACTTGATTACGAGCGTCTACGGACGTGTACGGCTAGTCAAGGAATCGGCTGCTTGACGCAATGCATGAGTACGACTCAATTACGAGCATTGGCTGCTTGGTAACCCAGTAGCGTATTCCAGGATTCTGCGCTTGGTAATCCCAGTGGTAGTCCGATGTGTACGGCTAGTTGAGGAATCGGCTGCTCATTGCTAGGCTAGAACGTGTGATAAGTACGACTTAGTTACGAGCACCCACGGGTGTGTACGGCTAGCTAAGGAATCGGCTGCTTATCACACTTAAGCTAAATAGGTGCCTCAGTACGACCACTTCGAGCACTTGCGTTACGTGTGGTGATCCCAGTAACGATTAGCGTTTGGTAAGCCACAGTTGCATAGTTCAGGGTGTGTCCGGTAAGTGGGAACGGATGCTGACGCTAGTTAATTTAGACTTAGGACATTAGTTAGAGTTAGCTTAGTTTCTCAACCCTTTCCTCTGATAGCATAGAAGATAAACCGAAAAATACCAAAAAAATCACATACCTCAGACTTGCTTAACCATACACCGTGACACTTACAAGCAAGCCTGGGAAGACAACGAACGATTAACCCCAAGTGTTTCTTGTGGTGTTAAGGCATTTAGTCTGTGGAGTTTGACCGGATCGCGCGTGTACGCTCGTATTCGTATGGTTGAGTGTAGGGGTACCTCGCCACTCATCACTTACCATCTTTGGTAGTTGCAACTTGCATTATCCAACCCTAGGCTTTGAAAGGGGGTCAAACGTTTCTAAGACTAGGCATCCTAGGTTTCCATGCTTGCTTTACACCCCCCC
>MNCI01018365.1:281731-306673 GCA_015680685.1 Gnetum montanum
CCCCCCCCCCCCCCCCAACACACAAGGTGAACTCAACATGGAAGAAGGGGGTAACCACCAATCCTACCTCCCAATGTCCATCACATTGAGATCTGATCCTCAAAAGGGGCTCACATAACCTAGAACCCATCCAATCACTCCTAGAAACCCCCAAACTTCAAAAAACCTAGTCGAAAGTGGTCAAAATATTTCAATTTGGTGATTCCATAGTTGGGGGAAGGGGGGCCTTGTCCATGCTATACAACTTGACCCTAGCATGGATGTGTAGTTGTCAACATCCCATGCTAGGAGTAGGGCTATGAATATTAAATCCCATGCAACCACTAACATAACCTTATTTACATAGGAGAGTCTACATATATCATAGATAATAAAAATATCTTTGTAGCAAAGATCAACAATACATCATGAAGTCAAACACAAAGCGTTAAAATTGAACTTAATGGTGGTTATTAGATGTTGTCTCCATTGATGGTTTGTCAACCCACTCTACATATCGAGTGCCCCATAAACTAAGTAAACCTTGTCTTGTCATTAACGGTAGTACCGTGGTTATAAACGGTGCACACGTTGAACATAGATTCTAATGTATCATCCTTGCACATTCCCATAAAATCCTAACGGCCCACTACTATTGAGCAGTCATGACGTAGTGGTAGAAAAGCCTATTCCTTAATTATTTTTTGTGATTTTTTTCCTTTTTTTGGGGTTTTTCAAGTAAGGAAAGTTGGCATCAGTGGTCGTAATAGTAGTGGACATTACACATTACAAGTGGTGGATATTACATTATAGAAACTAACAAATATGTGGACAAGTGGTGAATGTCAGCATTCATGGTTGGCAGGGAGTGACTATAAAACCAGTGGTAGTGTGCAGTAAAAGGGACATCATCTCTTGGCCTCCCCCTCTCTTATTAGCAAACATGTCAATAGTGGTGTACAAACAATGTGTGCATGGCAAGCGGTCAATGGTAGGGGACATAGTTCCAAAGGTCTCCCTCTCACTAGTAGGGGTAGGCAATCAGTGATGATCAATAGCCAATAGGTAGCAGGGACCTATAGCGATGGCTAAGGTAGGACCAGCAGTGACATGTGGGGACAAATATCTCTAGGGACATCATCAACATAGCAAGAGATCTAGATATCTTGGCCTCCCCCTCTTTCATCAGCAGGGGTGTTAATAGCAGTGCACGGATAGTGTGCATGTGGCGGGTGATTAGTGGTAGGGGTTAGGTGGTCTCTCTCTCTCTCTTGATGGTCGAGCGATGTGGCATGAGCTACATGTGGTGGATGGGCAGACAATGGTTAGCAGCCAATGGGTAGCAAGAGCTAGCGAATGTTAGTGAGGGAATGATAATAGCAAACGAAAATGCATATTAAAGGCGCAAACGATGATGGCTATGGGCAATGCATGGAAGCCATTACAGGCATGTGAAAATAGCAATGCTTATGAGTGATGTGTGGTAGGCATTATAGGTAACACATGTGATTTATTGTGGACAATGCATGATATGCAACATCAGCATGCATGTAATCAATTGTGGTAGGTGGCAGTAGTAGCAGCGGCCAACAGCAGTGGTGGTAGCACATTCCTACATAGTGGGGGTTTTTTTTTCATTTTTTTCTTGTGATAGCAGGGTTTTTTGCTTAGCAGTGAGTGCCACTAGTAGCAATGGTGCTATGAGTAGTGATAGCAAATGGTGGCAAACAATGGCAACATGACAACAAGGGGGTAGGATCCTAATTTAATCATTTAACATCATAGAGGCCTCTTTAGCTAAGACTATTATTGGGTTTCCATACCATACAGGAGGTGCCTTGGGCAATAGTCTCTATAAATGAGTTTTTTTCTAGGTGTTGATGTGTCCAAAATTTACACATAAACACCTTTTTAATGCTAGAAGGATGGTTATTTTCCAACCTCTATTTTCCTTTATGTTTCTAAAAATATCAATTTTTCTATTCCTTCTTGTTGATTTGCAGTGTCTGTTTCCATCTTTGCTTTCCTATTTTCATTTCTATTTCTATTCTTAGTTACCAATTTACATATTCTAGAAATTTTTGTTTTTTACAGTTTTTGAGAATTTCTATTGCCTTTTCTTGTTAACATTCATCCATTTTTAGTTCCTATTTTCTTGTCTCAAAAATCTAGTTTATTTTCCTATTTTAGTTTCTAACTAGGTTATCTAAAACTTTTAGTGGCCCGTTTCTAATACTAGTTCTAGTTAATGGTCGCCTATTTTTAGTTTTATCACTCTATTTCTATTTCATTTTCAATTTTTTCCAAATCCATACTTTGGTAATTCTTACCTCAGCTCCAACTTTGATGAGGTGATTTACATCAGTTTGCTTTTTATTTACTTTTCTAAAAATTTTGCATTTTTTGTTTTATTTTCAATTTTAGTTTTCCTTTTAAAATAAAAATAAAAAATATAGTATTTAAATATTCTTTCATTTTCTTTAATTTTTATAGTTTATTAACATTTTACATTTCCTGTTATTTTTCATTTTATGAGCAAATCTTCCTATAGAACATCTCAACAAAGAGCTTTTACTACTGCCCCTAGTCAACCAGCTACTTGTCATTTCATTTTGAGAAAGCAATGAGCTTCATGATTGCCAAGTTATATCCTTAGAAGAACTCAAACTAGGATGGAAACCAGTCAAATCCTAGCTCCCTTGGTGAGCAACCCCTTTAACTTTACCAACTATCACGATATTCTGAAGTCACTTCAAAACATAAATTTGTTTTTCGATCCCACAACCCCTACTAGTGATGCCCACCAACATATATAATGTTTTGAAACCTTATTAGGTATCCATAACATTGTCCAAAATGACATAGCATGTAGAGTATTTGTGAAAACTTTTAGGAGCAAAGCCACCCAATGGTTTTTGATGCTCCCAAATGCCTCTATCGACTCATGGAAAGAGTTTAAAAATAAGTTCCTACTTCAATTCAATAGGTTCACTAGCCCTACCATAGCATCAAGTAATTTCACAAGCTTAAGAAAAATACCTAGGAAAAATCTTTGTGACTACAACTTAAGATTCCTCCATCAACTTTCCTATGTGCCAAATGAGATGGGTCTGCAACCTAATGGTATCCTCAATTTCTACCTCTCTACCATCGACTTGTTCTTCACCTATGCCATTACGTCCAATCCCAACATAATGGAAATACAAGGAGCAATGGCTAAGGCTATTCAGTTGGAACAAATTACCTTGATGAATAGCATTCAAACTTAATTTGGGATGATGAATGTCAGCAATCCTATGCAGTCTACCCTTTTACCACCACAAGCATTCTTGATGGATAATACTTTGTTCCAAACACCCACTCCTCTTCAAATGACTCAACCTACAAGTAGCTATTTTCAAGGTCCCACATCCTCTTCATTTTTGCCACCAAATACCAGTTTAAGTGATGATCAATTAAAAGTGTTGATCCAATCCATCGTAAATCCAAATGGAATATCTAATCCTAATGTGTCCACTTTTCAAACAAAAAACCAAATGATGCAAATATTAACTTCACTTCAAAAGCTTTCCAATGACGCAATTAAATTGAACAATTATTGTCATCTTCATAATCCTAGGAAACATTCTAAGAAAACTTGTCCTTAATTTTTAGCATTATATGATGACAATGCCCAAAGTCAACAAAATGGGAAAACCCCAATTATGGTCCTAAACATACCTCATGAAATAGAAAATGAGGAAGTTCCTTCATTTGAACAAGTCATGGTAAGTGATCACAACCCACATAACACTTACTACCATAGACTTAGTGACATTATGAACACCACACCACAAAAAACTAGGAATAATCCCTATACTCTTCCAAATAGAAGAGGTTTTATTTAAAACAATAGAAAAATTCAAGCTGGGCCATCCTAAGAAAATGCCCCACAATGATTGAGCTCCCCTTCCATACCTAGAAGGACCCCACCTCAACAAGAAGCCAAGGACAAGCATAAGACTTATGATCTAGTTGAGGATTTTAAAAAACTTAGAGCCAACATTTCAATGTATGACCTTCTACATTTTAACAAAATGAAAGATGTGATTCAAAAGATAGTTCATAAATTTGAATCCAATAAAGAAAAATCTCCAACAACAGAAAGGAAAGTTCATTTTGTAGAAAGTCCTAATGCGTTATCAATATAAAATGCAAGCAATAAAGATAAACCATCTTTCTTAACAACTTTGATTATTTTAGAAAAGAACGTTCATAATTGTTTAGAGGATTCTAGAGAAATTGTTAGCATCATGCGACTTAAGGTATGTAAAACATTAGGAGCACAAATGATACCACAAAAGAGAAGTGTGATACAACTTGATGGATTTAATGTACCTATAGTAAGATCATTAAAATAAGTGAAAGTACAACTTAAATAATACCCTACGTTTACATGTTATATAGATATCTTAGTAGTTGATATGTCATCCACTTATGATGTTCTTTTATTTAAGACTTTTGGAGCCAAGTTTAGGGGCTTATTTATGTCAAATTTCTTAGAATTATTAATTCCTATTAAAGGAAAATCTAAATATCTAGTCCGACCAAAAGATCCTTTCTATAAACAAGTGGTAACAACTTTTGATCAACAAAATCAATCTTTGGAAAATCAAAATACTAATCTTTATATTGGAGTTATTGAAGTTGGGCTTGGTGAACATGTTATAAATGACCATGAGAGTGAAATTTTAGAAATAAATCCTTTTGCTTCTAGTGAATGTGAAGAAATCTATGAAGATACCGTACCTTATCATCAACATGATGAAAAAACATTCCTTTTGGGTGACCCACCACCATTAGGAGAGGACAAAGATATAAATGAGATCCTAACCATTAAGACATTGGAAGGTGTGCCAAATTTTGATGACATATCCATTGAACATATTCCTAGAGAAGAAAATTATGTTCCTGATTTATTAATTCAAATGGCCACTACTCTAGATGTTCCTTTTAGACACAATGCTTGGGATTCTGAAAGAATTATTGAAAAGGTTAACTCCTATTCTATTCCAAATAATATCTTTCTTTCCAAGTTTTGATGATGATGATCATATTCATGAATTTTTATTTTCCAAGGGTACATTTAGTGATTAATGTTTTAAAGTTTCTTAAATTAATAAAAAAGCTATGTCACAAGTGAATTGCAATTGTGCATTTATTTTCATAATCTCAATCATTAGCAAATTGTTAAAGGATTGTTTGACAAGAAATATATAGATAAAGTCTTTAAAATAGAAGATCTAGGCCTAAAAAGAGATAGAGTGACTAGTTAAACAAATCCTCAAACTAAGTTTTCTCCTATGCGGTTATCTTCATTCCAAGTTACAAATGTCATTGACCCCAACATTTACAAAATTTTTGACTTGCAAGGATATAAGTTACATAGAAATTTTAATGCATTTCATCTAAATCATTTCTACTTAGGTGCCCCACGTGGACACCTAGTAGATCCTTAGTTGCATTCTTTCTTCCCTTTCATCATGAATTTCATTTGTATATAGTTGCATTTGCATATTTTCTTTGCATTTCCATCATCTATTTCTTAGCATATTGTTTGGTTTGACTTGTGCTTTTCATATGATTTTAGTAATCATTATGATCATTTGAGTTACTAGGCATTGAGTCACCATAAAACCATTAGAAAATAATGTAAGTATAATTCTTTATATGAAATATCCTATTACTATTATATAAAATATCATTTATATGATATATTTCAATAATGCTATGATTCTTTCTAGTCTATCTCAAGGTTTTATTTTTATTATTTATGTTGGATTATGGAGGACAATATTTATGCTAACTTATCATGTAATCATTATGATCATGCAAGTGTAGGATATGTGACGTTGGAGAATGGTTAGTCACAATCACTACGTGACCTTGGAAAATGGCATTTTTCCTCTCATAAGCCCTAGCCCTCAAGTGTGATGATCCATGACTATTTTATGAGCAATAGGGTGAAATGTGTTGATCTCCACTTGAGAGCCTTTAGCCACCTAGGAGACCTACTATGATGTCATCTAGATTGTAATTAAAAGGCACATACACAAGGGTTGAATTGCACCATGGGAAAAGTTCTGAAAGGATAATGTTCTTTGGCAGTTGATGAGTGGCGAGGTACCCCTACACTCAATCATACAAATATGAGCGTTACATGTGCGATCCGGTCAAACTCCATAGACTAAGTGCCTACACGCCTTATGGAACACTTAAGGTTAATCATTCGTTATCTTCCTAGACTTACTTGTATTTGTCATGGTTGTATGGTTAAGTAAGTCTGAGGTATGTGAGTTTTATGTCTTTTCTGTTTTATCTCCTATGTTGAAGAGGCGAAGGGTGAAGAGACTAATTAACTAAATTTAACTAACTAACTAAGCCTTAATTAACCTAGCATCAATATCCTTTCCCACTTACCGTTCACACCTTGAACCAATGAAACCTTGGTTACCAAATGCTAGTCATTGCTAGGATCACCAAGCGTAACGCACGTGCTTGAGGTAGTCGTATTGAATGAACTTAACTAGGAGAGAAGGGTTGAGAGAGATTTAATGAACTAAGAAAGAATTTAAATTATAAAAAATAAATAATAGTAAATAAAATCCTATTTAGCCTATTCCATGCACTGCAAGGCTTATCCAAGAAGTTCGTCTTTATTTCCGTACACAAACTTGTGTTCAGGTACAATATTTGCTCGAATAAAGATCCGTTCACTTTGGAGCTCCTACTGCGGGCACATGGAAATTATTCTATCTCTAGAGAGGTAAAACTACCAGAGTTTCGCTACGATCTAGGCCTAGATTATAAACAAAGGAGAGCCGCCTCTTATTTATAGACTTGGTGGTGCACCGCGATATTGCGTACGCGATATCGTGGGGGAAGACGCGATATCGCGGCCCATGCAATATCGCATTCTAGCATACCCCCATGACTGAATAAAAACTCATCCTCGAGTTCCTTACAAAATGTTGGGACGGTATGGGATTATTGACTCAAAATGGAACTAATGAGATGACATGTGAACGGATCATCATTACAAGACAAGAAAAAATAGGTGTTCATGACAACAAGAGTGAACACCTTATACATTTGACATCAAGCCTTATTTGGCAGCTGAGAGAGAAGAGAGAAAAGAGAAGAATTCTTGTTGCTGCCAACACCAAGATTGTGCCTTTCATTGTCCATCCGTAAGCATGCCATTCGTCTCGTTCGTTGCATAGCTACTTTAGCATTGCTCCATTCCAAGTGTTCCCTCCAGATCCAATCCATTGTTATATGATTGTCATCTGCACATACAACACAATCTTATATTAGCAAGGGTAAATGAATCACATTGCAATTTATACCTTGCTTTGGTGAAGGGTCCATTGGCTGAGTTGTGGTATGGCTGATACGGGTCTAGAGATATAATAGTAGCTACTGAAGGTGTAGGGGTTAGGAGAAAATCAAAAAAATTTGGGTCCAGACCCCCATGACTAAAAGAAAACCTTTGGTAGCGATAGAATGGAGAAAGAAAAAGAACAAGGAAGATGGAGAAAAAGATAACTAGAACGTCAGTGAAATGGATGTCAAGATGGAAATGAACAAAATAAAGTAGATTGCAAAAATGTTAAGGGAAAGAATTTAATGGATGCACCAAATAGGAATGTCAGTGGGTCCTCCCCAAAGCAGGCTTATGCCCTTAATGCCCTAACAAACCCACATTCAAAGAGTCCGTAGGCTCTAGGAATGTCATTTGGAAACAAAAGTTAAAGTGTTAACTGCAAGAATTTACCAAAAAGAAAACAATGCATCAACCAAAATATACACTAATGATACAACTGGCAATGAGGTGAACAATGGAGAGAAGGATGGAGAGAAGAGAATGGAATGGAATCCCAAGAACAAGGTGGTGTACAGCCCCTTGTGTAGTTAATGATTAATGTGACTTAGTAGATCCCATTCCAAGTTTGGCCTTAAATAAACCAGATCCAGTGACTTCGCATTAATGCATTTGGCCAATCCATCCCCTTGAAGTAACAAGAATGTATTCACCCAAGAGCCACCACCATGAAATGAAGGAGGAGAGAATGGGAAGCGAGAAGGGCCTTAGTTAGAGGGAACATTTTATTTTAGTTCCATAACCAATGCTTGTAGCCCAAATGATTATTTCGTCTAAGGGGTGTGCTTTGAATTCTCACTATTTTTTTTTTGTGATTTTGTGTGAGAACCAAACCATGCAAATACTTTGTTATTTTTATTAACTCAGCTTCCCGATAATTGGGTAATGTCAAAATGGTAAGAAAACTCAAGAAGAAAACATCCAAGCACCCAAGAGAACGGCCAACACAAATGCATCAGGTTCCCTTGAAGTCACACACTTTTCAATCCTTGAGTCCTTCCTTAGTTTGAGAAATGCCCAGTCACTGATTCATTATAGTTCTTATTTAGGAAGGGACTGTACATTTCCAAGCCGAGAGAGACCATAGAAATTTGTGGATGTATGGATGAAGTGGACTCATTACCTGTCATATCAAAAGAACCATACCTTAGTATCAACATCGTAACTTAAAGGTAAAAACCAAACATTAGCAATCAATATAAAAATAGTTCATACCATCACGAAGAACACTTATTAAATGACAAACTTACAAGTTGGATAACACACACACACGCACACACAAAATGAAAAAGTATAACAATGTTGTAAAACAAAAAATAAGAAAAGTTAAAGAAATATGTAAAAAAAAATATGAAAACAAAAAACTAAAAAGAACTGAGGGCCCCAAATGATTAGCATAGGTGGCCATCTCCCTCATGACTGAATGGAAAGGGAGAGATCCAAAATAATGAGTGCTTGTTTGAATTTCTTAAAAGTGTCCAACTTCTCCCGATTAATGTTCTGAGATTAAGGGGTGGAAGTCGATGATGCTCATATTCCAATGTATCTATGCTTTCATTATGGGCATGAGTTGTTCCCCCAGTTTGTTTCATGCATGTTGGTCGGTTGCTCTTTTGATTAGCTATCAACCACGAGGTGTCCACTTGTTGTGTGGTTGCTACATACAGGTACCTTTGTCTTAGTGTTTCTAGGGCACATTGGTTGCATGTAGGAGATGCTGAGCATTCCTCCATGTCATCACCCAATGAGTCACTGTATGTGATGCACAGAACTTCTTCTTCTCGATCTTTCCATAAATGTTTACCTTAGATATTTCCAAGGAAAGATCATGGATTCCTAGGCATGTGTCTACTGTACTCAGCCATGCCCTTCCCATTATAATTGGGAAGTCCCCTTCGTTGCTATTGACTTCTATCACCAGGAAATCGACTGGGTATGACCAATCACACACAGTGGTAATGATGTCCTCCACCAATCCCAAGGGAATGGTGATGGACTGGTCAGCCAACTCTAGTTGAATATTTCTCTTCTTGAGTTGGGGTAGGTTCTAGGCTTTATACATTTCTCGTGAGATCAAGTTGACTCTGGAACCTGAGTTAAGAAGAGCCTTATGAGGTTCATTCCCAGTGACTTTGAGGTAGATTAAGGGACTTCTAGGGTTAGAGAGTTTCTTGGGAAGGTGGCCTACCTTGACCTAGTCGGTAACAGTATGTGTTAACATAATCATATGCATTGAGCTCTGGTATTGGTTTGAAGGGAGCTCTGAAGCCTTATTTTTTGGAGGAGCATGTACAGACTCAACCACTTGTGGTTGTGAGAGCTTTTCTGGGCTTTTGATTCTAAAGAAAGATCTTCTCTTCTTGCGGTTGTCAAAACCAGCAGCAGGTTGAAGGTTTATAGCTCTCATAGCATTATGTTACTGCGGTTGAGTGGGGAGTTCCCCTTGCATTGTTGTAGCGGGTGGTAGTGGAACTATCGACGTAAGAGTGGCAGATGGATTTGGGGGATGGTAGGTCTGTGGTATGTCTCTCAGAGGAGAAGGAGTCCTAAAATACTCCTGAACTTGGTAGTGGCATTGTGGAGTTTCGTGACCCATAGAGTCACTTGAAGAAACCAGTTGCTGCACGTAATATCCATAAGGATCGAGTTGCCGGTAAGGGTATTGTTGTCTAGGCGGTGGCATCCCCCATGAATATGGGTGTTGCCACTGCTGGTGTTACCTGATAGGCTATGGCAGAGTTCCACTTGGATAATACATTAACGGTTGTTGGAACTACCTTGGGTTACCTTGGGGATAAGGTAACCTTTGGGGTGCCTACCATCTGTTGAGTCTCGGGTTGAGTGCATACACCCCAGACTCTTGTAGATGTGAGATGATTAGGAAACATCCCTTAGGATGGTCATATTAGAAGATCTCACATCCACCGTCATTGTCTATATCCAAATCCACAACCTCATCTGAGATATTCATTTTCTCCTTACCCTTGTCACGTGCATGGCCTGAATCTCTCCGCTTTTTCTTGTCTTGGTCACTACTTCGTTCCTCCTTAGACTCCTCTATGATTTTCAGGACAAGTTCAAGTCTATTATCTAAGGAGTCCTGTATCTGATCTACCTTAGCCATCACTTCTGTTGTTAGCTTTTGAAGCAGCAAGGTTTTTCTATTCACCAAATCTTCGAGTGGTGACTCATCCTCTTCATCATAGAATCTCACTTGCCTCTTCCGGAGGGAAGGATCGTGGTTATATTCTTCCACACTTTCTCTTTTCTATAGCTCCCCTTCTTCTTTGGTTACTTGCTCCAAAAATCGATGAATTTCATGGGATCTAAGTTCAAATAATATCCCTTGGGCATAAGTCCCAAGGGTTCTCCTAGTTTCATGTCTTAGCCCATCTATGAGGTGGCGTAGTTGATCCCGTTGTGCATAACCATGGCCCAGGAAATGATGTAGCAATGCATAGTATCAGCCCATCGTAGCATCCAAGGGTTCATGAGTACCTTGCTTCCATCCTTGGATCTGTTTACGCAAATTGGACACTTTGGAATATGTTTGGTATTTATCGTTGAACAAGTCTAACATCGTACTCCATCTCCTATGGTTTTCAGCTCTAAGGATCGGTACCAACTCTCTGCATCCTTTATGAGTGTCCTAGGAAATAAATTTAGTTTTTGCCACTTGTTTTCAATATTTTGAAGGTGCAGGCATCATGGAATACCTGTAAACGATTTTGCGA
Organism: Gnetum montanum; assembly: GCA_015680685.1. Taxonomy (NCBI): domain Eukaryota; kingdom Viridiplantae; phylum Streptophyta; class Gnetopsida; order Gnetales; family Gnetaceae; genus Gnetum; species Gnetum montanum. Next base: position 292,868 of record MNCI01018365.1, read on the forward strand.
ATCAGCGTTATATCCCCCTTCGAAGCGTGGGATATTATTCATATCTAAGTGCTTGATTTAGTTATCTTTTTGATGCCTTGTTGGTATTCTAACTACCTCCATTATATCTAGAATACTTCAAGTTGCAAGTAGGGGCTCATCATGATCATCTCTCTCATGACGTCTATGATGCCTACGTTGTTCCCTACTTTTCCTTCTTTCATGCTTAGACTCTCTAGACTTCCCTTGTCCTCTCTCTCAACACTCTCGTCGAGGTCTCTCATTTCGCTTACCCTTATCCTCACCGTTATGCTCTTGATGATTACACCCTAATGTGGAAGGAGAGGGTGAATGATGTGATAAAGGAAAAGAAGAAGGAGAACCATCATCATGACAATGTTTCTCACCTTCTCTTCTATGGCTATGGCCCCGATCGTGATGACGATCAGAATGCCTGTTCTTGTCATGTGTTTTTGTTCCCTCAGTGAACAGTTGGCATTCATGGGGATCAAAACCAGGGTTGTGTATCATGGAGCATAGGTTCTGATACCCCATCTCGTCACTATCATTAGGAGGAGGAACATCATTTGATAGAGAACCTATTATAAGTGGTTCACCATCTCTAATTTCACGTAGGACGTGCAGGACTGCTTTGCCCTTCAACAATGTATGGTGGCTCTCCTGCCTTGAGTCCCTTAAACGTTGTGCTTCTGTGGGATGATAATCCCTTGTGTCAAAATCACCTATCACGTATTCAGCGTATAGCTGTGTCATGCCTATTAGTGTAAGAGCACGAAGGAGCATGTTAGGGACTACTTGATCTAGAGCTAACACTATGTTACCTTGCAAATCTCTCCAATGCAGTTGTTCATCCTGATGGAGGATAAAAGTAAAATTGAGTATATACTCATTGGGATGAGTATATACCACCCGGTACTATTGAGGAACTGGTGGATTTTGGTTATGTGTTTTAGACTGCTGACTGTTTTTTGTATGATCCCTAGGTGGTGAAGTGCTTTTGTTCGAAGAAGAAGACATTGTTATTTCACTTGGTGTGCTGATTAACCATTATATAATTTTTTGTTTAATTAACCCTAAGGGTTCGTTTAAGCTCGCAACGATGTGGATAATTTCCTATGTTCTACTTAGCACACAAACACTTAATCCCCGACAATGGTGCCAATGATGAGTGGCGAGGTATCCCTACACTCAACCATACGAATACGAGCGTTACACACATGATCTGGTCAAACTTCGCAGACTAAGTGCCTACACACCTTATGGAACACTTAAGGTTAATCATTCGTTGTCTTCCCAGACTTACTTGTATTTTTTAGGGTTGTATGGTTAAGTAAGTCTGAGGTATGTGATTTTTATGTCTTTTCTGTTTTATCTCCTATGATGAAGAGGTGAAGGGTGAAGAGACTAATTAACTAACTTTAACTAACTAACTAAGCCTTAATTAACCTAGCATCAGTATCCATTCCCACTTACCGTTCACACCTTGAACCAATGCAACCTTGGTTACCAAATGCTAGTCATTGCTGGGATCACCAAGCATAATGCACTTGCTTGAAGTAGTCGTATTGAATGCACTTAGCTAGGAGAGAAGGGTTGAGAGATATTTAATGAACTAAGAAAGAATTTAAATGATAAACAATAAATAATAGTAAATAAAATCCTATTTAGCCTATTCCATGCACTTCAAGGTTTATCCAAGAAGTTCGTCTTTATTTCCGTACACAAACTTGTGTTCAAGTACAATATTTGCTCAAGTAAAGATCCATTCACTTTGGATCTCCTACTACGAGCACATGGAAATTATTCTATCTCTGGAAAGGTAAAACTGCTAGAGTTTCACTACGGTCTAGGCCTAGATTATAAACAAGGGAGAGCTGCCTCTTATTTATAGACTTGGCGACGCACCACAATATAGCGTCCGATCAGCAGTGTAGCTAATTAGCCAAACTCATGTTGGAATTCCTACCTTAAGAATGAAGTACACCATGACCAAAGTTTCCTAAGAAAAAAGAAGCGAGAAAAAAAGAATGACAATCATGTTCATTGGTAGTGTAATAAGTTCTTGAGTGTGATGGGGTTTGGTAGCAATCCTTACCCTAGCCTCCATTCCCCTTTTGAACCTATTTCCCCAAAATTCAAAAAAAAAAGAAAAAAAAAAGAAAGAGAAAAGCAAATAATCCCTTTTCACCCATTCCCTTTTTGAATGTCAAAAAAAAAAAAAAAAGAGTCCAAAGGAAAAATTTGAAAGTTGTGGCTAACTATGATTTAAGATAAGCTTGTCCTATTCATTAAGTTTGGCATAAGTCTCATGCTCAAAATAGTCCACATACTTTTTACTTTTACCTTGTGAGAAGATTGGGAATGAGATCTTAATTATATATATGTATCTATGTAGTTAAAGATATGATTTATAAAGAGTATATATTTTGATCTTAATTAGATAAGATGGTGTGGCAAGGGTGGCCCATGTTTAGTTCTTTCTTGATTATATGGTTATTTTAACCATGTTTAGATTAGTATAGTTTGCTTTCAAATTCTAATTTGTCTTTGTTTTATTATCTTTTTGATTTGCATCTCCTTTTAAAATTTCTATGGTTTTTCTATTCCTTGTACTTGCATGCAGTTTTTAGTTTGGGGGCTAAGTGTTGATGCCAACATCCCATGCTAGGCACAAGGCCATGAATATTAAATCCCATGCAACCACTAACATAACCTTATTCACATAGGAGAGTCTACATATGTCATAGATAATAAAAATATATTTGTAGTAAACATCGATGATAGATCATAAAGTTAAACACAAAGTGTTAAATTTGAACTTAATGGTGGTTATTAGATGCTATCTCCATTGATGGTTTTGTCAACCCACTCTAGATATCAAATGCTCAATAAACTAAGTAAATCTCATCTTGCTGTTAATGACAATGCCATGGTTATCAATGATGCACATGTTAAATGTAGATTTTAACATATCATCCCTACACATTCTCATAGAATCATAATGGCCCCTTACTACTAAGTAGTCATGATATGATGGTAGAAACGCCAATTCCTTACTTAGTTTTTATGCTCTATTTTTCTTTTCTCTTTTTTGGGTTTTTGCAAGCAAGGAGCATTGGCATTGGTGGTGGTGGTAGTAGTGGATGTGCAGATGTTACATTGTAGTAATAGACAAAGACATGGATGAGTGGTGGATGTTGGCATTCATGGTCAGTAGGGAGTAGCTGTAGAACCAGTGGTAGTGTGTAGTGAAAGGGACATCATCTTTTGGCCTCCCCCTCTCCTATCAATAGGTGCATCAATAATCGTGCACAAATAGCATGCACATGGTGGGTGGTCAATGGTAGGGGATGCATCATTGGAGGTCTTCCTCTCACTAGCAGGGGTACATAGTAACGATAGTCAGTAGCCAGCAGGCAATAGGAACCTACAACGATGGCTCAAGTAGGACCAGTGGCAACACGTGTAAACAAATATCTCTAGGGGCATCATCAGCGTAGCAAAAGATCTAGATCTCTCAGCCTCCCCCTTTCCTATCAATAGGTATGTTAACAATAGTGCGTGGATAGCATGTGCATCATAGGTAGTTAGTGGTAGGGGATAGGCAATCTCTCTCTCTCTCTCTCTCTCTCTCTCTCTTAGTGGTCGAGTAGCATGGCACGAGCTGCATGTGGTGGATGGATGCATGATGGTTAGTAGCCAGTAGGCAGTAAGAGCCAGTGAACAATGACGAGTGAATAGTAGTAGCAAATGGCAATGCATGTTAGAGGCATGAACAAGGGGGACTACGAGTGGTGCATGACAGGTGATGCACAGTAGGCATGAATGATAGTGGCTATGGGCAGTGCATGGCAAGCGTTGCAAGCAGCATGCATGATCAATAGTGTACAATGCATGACATGCAGCATCAGCATGCATGTCAACAATGGTGGAAGGTGGTAGTAGAAGTAGCAAATGGCAACAATGCATTCCTATGTAACGAGGTTTTGTTCTCTTTTTTATTCTTATGGAAATAGGGTTTTCTACTTAGTAATGGGCACCATTGGTAGCAACAACATTGTGAGCAATGATAGTGAATTGTAGAAAATGATGGCAACATGACAACAAGGGGGTAGGATCCCCGTTTAATCATTTAACATCACATAGCCCTCTCTAGCTAAGACTATTCCTTAGTTTCTGTACCCATATGGGAGGCACCCTAGGTGATAGTCTTCCTAAATGAGTTTTTTTTCTAGGTGTTGATGTGTCCAAAATTTACACATCAATAAGATGGATGGGAGGCAACCCAAAATTTCATAGATTGACCACCTAGTTACATTGTTTCATCCTCCATACTTCTGTATAGCCTTTGATATCCTAGTTTTTCCATTAGAATAAGCCAATTTGCAACCTTGTATCATACCCCACATTGGTGAATTTTTCCTCTATGCTCTCCAGTGTGGGGACTTAGGAGGTATAACATAAAATCCCTCTTCCCAAGTTGTAGTGAACATAGCTTTTACATTAACAACCATGATGCCCTTCCATGACCTTCAATGGTTAAAAACTTCCAAGGTCTTCAACCTTGGCGTACCCCCCTACAAGGGGGACACTTAGCATGGAAACAAAGTGGGTAAAATTTAAAATGCATCAAATAGCCTTAAAATTGACAAATTTTGACCTTGGGTTATGCTTAGTTGTACCAATGATGAAGCATTGGTTGCCTATGTTGATGAGATTGTGTCAACGTAGTTGCTTTGAAGCAATTGCGTCGATGCATGTAATGATGCATTGACATGGCCTTGTCAACACAATGTCTATTTTTGCCTATAAATATGTGTGCTCTCATCATGTATTGACATTCTTTTTTCAATAGAGTAGTCAAACTCTTGTAGTTTTATTTTGTAGTCTTAGAGAAAAATTAGTGAGTGCTCGTAGTTGGATCTAAGTTAGTTTTATGATGTCTAATTCAAGTGGCAATGTACTTGGACATATTTCATGAATGAAAATAAGATCGAGATTGATTCTTATTCATTGTAGCACTTTAACTTAGATTAAATTTACTTTCCATGCAATTTATATTTCATGTACTTAGTTAATATCTACATTTCCATGCATGTTAATTAATTGGTAGAATGAGTGTGACCAGTTTTGAGTGTAAACGTGTATTCGCTTGGTAATCCCAGTAGCATTATAGTTTGGTTCATCTAGTAGTATAATGTGTGGTAAGATACATGGCTTTAGGACATGTACGACAAGATAGAAATGGACACTCATTGCTTGCAAGCTAGTTTAGACTTTACTTTCCATTATTAATTAGTTTAAATAATTTATTTATTTATTGTCATTAGGAGTAGCATAAAGCTAAAACAATATCAAGAATCATATGGCTCTCTCTAAACTAAACCATACATGAAAAAGCTACCACTAGTCCAAGTGGGAAGTTAGTGACCTACAATCAAGGCATAATGATCTAGATGCCACAACTAGTCCCATCCATGGAATTTGAATGAATCATGTGTGAATGCTTATGATTTGTATGATTGGGCATAGGGGGTACCCATCACTCATCATTGGCACCATTGCTAGGGATGGTGCTAGTTATCTAGATTAGTTGTATCATAAATGATTATTGTTAAGGTGTTAACAATTTATCTTTTAGAAAATATTAATATTTTATTTTAAGTCACACATGTTAAAAACATGTCTTCTTCACATAGGATCAATAATGCATTGTATGATGAGAACATTCTATTGATAACTAATAAGATCTATACTAAAGAAAGTTGGGGTGAACAACCTCATGCAGGGGTTTCATATGCTCATTTCCACCCTGACTACACTCAATGACTACATTCACCTAAGGCAAAAAATTCTAGAGGAGATGGAATAGGTCCTAGAACAAGAAGGGCCTCAAGGCCTAGGTCCTCCTCTAAATTTAGAAATGGTACATCAAGGGACCATTGGGAGAACCATAGAAGCCATGGCAATTCTCCAAGTTCCTCATCTTCCTCTTCCTCTTCAACATCTAGTTTTGATGAAGATGAATGTAGGTCTAGAGATAAAAATTCACTATGGGAACAAGATAAAGATAGAAATCAAACCCAACAGCAAAATCAAAGACATCAAAATGAGAATGGACAAGATCATCATAATTAGACAAATAGAAATATAGATTATCACCATGACATGTTTGGTATAGATGAACTCTTGTTGACTACTAGGGGCCTGAAAAAGATTAATGAGGTAGTTCAAATACCCCAAAGGCATCAAAGGGATAGCCACATTAAACAACTTGATATGGACAACATTCCTAAATTTAAGAGAGGTTATAATTCTAGTCCACAACATCATTTACAAGCCTTCCATGATGTTTGTTCCTTCCAAAACATTGAATGTAAGTGGAAAAAGCTTCAACTCTTCCCTAGAATACTAGTAGATAAAGCTAAAATTTGGTATAGATTGTCAGAACTAGATCTCATCCACCAATGGTCCACAATGCTAAAGCTCTTCAATGAAAAATATTAAACCTATGCGAGAATGTTCAACCTAAGAAAACAAATCCAAAGATGGAAGAAAGGAAAACATGAATCCTTGGATGTGGCCTTGGATAGATACTATTCTCTACTACATAGATGTCTCAGCCATGATTTCTCTTCAAAAGAGAAACTTTTCCACATCATATACAGGCTTCATAATGAAATGAGACAGATCCTTAGGATTTATGCCCAAGGTTAATTATACAAATTAAAAGCCCATCAAATACAAAGGCTAATCAAGCAGGTGATGAAAGAAGAAGGAGAGCTATGTAAATGAGATAATGTAGAGGAAAATAACTCAAACCCAATTCTTCAAAAGAAAAGTTTTCATATCTATGATAAGGAAAAGAGGTGATTTCACAACAAACCTTGCCAATACAAAAGTCTATTGATAAGGTTGAAGCAAGGCTAGATAAGATGTGCAAGTTGATGAATGACAAAGTTACAACTTGAGTGAAAGTTATTGAGGAGAAAGTAATAGAAAATGAATTAAGTAATCAAAACAAAAGGAGGAAAAAGAACCAAGGAACAGGTAGGAACATTTATCAACAAAAAGGAAAAATGGCTGTAGAAGAAGAGGCTATAAACTCAACCACAAAAGAAGATGTTGGATGTGACATCTGCCTATATGACCATCCAAAGGATTATTGCCTAGTTATGTTACATCTACATGAATATGGAGCTTGTGCATTGAATCCCAAGTTCATGCAAAAGAAAATGCCTAGAAAATTACCTTACTCACAAGGTAATTATTGATATTTTTACAACCAATCATACTATCCTAGTGGGATTTATTATTAGCCTCAAAAATACTAGCAAACACAGTGAAAAAACCCATAGCCATGGGAGAGGCCATCATTAAACTAGCACTATCCTTACTTCTAGTTGGATGCATATAGATATTATGTTTAACAACTTGCTTCCCCAACTAGTTCTACTTCCTCTACCTCAAATCACTACTACCACTCTTCCAAATATCATCAACCCACAACATCACCACCTCATGCCTCTCATCCTCTATCATATTCTCAATATTCTCATAATTTCCTCCATCACATGCCATTGCCAACAACATAGAAAGGTTCAACACAACAACATCAACAAAAGAATGCCACTTGTGTTGTAAACATACAAAGAAATGATAATGCTAGTTGATCTCAACCATAACCTTGGAAACATACTTTCTTGAGGATAGTTTCCTCACATGGCCACAAAACTTGTAGACCTACTAGAACATCAAAACCAACACAAGGCCAATTTGGTGCAACAACCTTCATCATCAGAATGATGTCTCCTAATCATATGCAAAAGCCAACAATCATTACCACTTCAACATAAGACATAAATGAAAAACCTATCATTGTGGAGAGACAGAAAAATCCATGCATCACTAATAATGATAAGGAATGAAATATTGGGCTAAAATTTTGAAATATTAACACAAGCCCTATATTGACCCACCATAAAGTTTAGGGGCAAGTGTGTGAGAAAAAACTAGTCTACGCAGTAGCCACTAAACTAGAAGACACCTAGTGGCTTCAAAATGAGAATATAAAATTGTTTCAAAGATGCATGGAAACAATTGATTCGCTTATTAGTTCTAGAGTTAAAAAAATAGACCAAACAAAGGACTTAAAACATAGATATCATACACTTTGATTATACAGCAAAAAAAGATATCAAACACGGAGACTCAAGAATTAAAATAGAAAATCAAGAAGAGGAAAAAAATACATATGGACCCCCTAAAAAAAAGATACCTTTAAGTTCAGATGAAGATATGTCTCCAAATGATACAAATGATGCTATCACCAATGTTAGATGTGCTACCATGTGATTAATTAAATCAATAACTATGATAGATGGAAAACCAGTGGTGTATAAATAGGGGATTGTGTGGTCCATCTTCCATATGTGTGGCCATAAGATTAGTCATGGGGGAGATGCTCTGTCCTAGTTCAAGAACTAATATGTGTTTTTCACCTTTCTTCTTTTACAATTTTTTATTGTTTTCCTATTTCTTCCAAAATTTTTCAATTATTCATATGTTTTCCATTTCTTAATATTTTTCTTTTCTTTATATTTTTCTCTTTTCTTAAGTCATTTTCTTTATTTTTATGCATGTCTTTTATGTTGTTGTTAATAATATTTCTAGTCATGACGCAGAAGTCAATACTATATGTTGGGTTCTTGTGTTATGCTATCATGATGATTAGGTAAGTAATTGTGTAAAGTAGTGAGACCACCTCATCGATCCCTCCAATTCTTTGAATAAAAGGTCTTTATCATGAAAAAAATTTGGTTCTTCTTCCATGAAACTAAAATTTATCAATGATCATTGTACCTTGAAGAAAGAGGGAACAACCAAGTGGGAATGGCAAAGGGTGTGACCTCAATGGGACTTGTTAGATTATCTTCTTGACTTTCTTTGTGTGGTTATGACTACTCTTAGAAGGTATCATCACTCCTCCATTGACCATAAAAAGAAAGCCATGTCTTTACATGGTGTGATTTTAAAATTAAAAAAAAAAAAAAAAAAAAAAAAAAAAAAAAAAAAAAAANAACAAAAAAAAAAACAATAATGGGAATTGAAAGCATATCCCTTAGACATAGTAATGGGCTACAAGCACTAGTTATGGGGCTAAAAGGACATGTTACCCATGCTTGAAGGCTTCCCTCTAACTAAAGCCTTTTCTTCTTTCTTCTCTTTTCTTCTCTTTTTGGAGTGATGATTGTTCTTTGTGGTGGTTGTGGACTCATGATGGTTTGCAGGAAGGAACACATCAATGTGAGGTCACTATTCATGCTACTTGGATGAATAGATATGCTGATCATTTTAATCACATTTTTCACAAGAACTTATTGTGGACATGCTAAAGCACCTTACATCTCCATCTTTGCAATTCCTTCTTATCCCATTATTCACCTCATTTCTCCATGCAATTATGAGCCTTTTGGTTTTGTGTACTATAGTGCAACATCCCAACCACAATAGTTGTGTGTTATTTGGAACAAAGACATGATATACATTTAACATCTAGGGTGCCCATAGACATATATAGAAGTGGTTATGAAAGGGCATTATGGTAGGAGCTTGCTTTGGGAAGGATCCACTTGCATAAATTTTGTTGATCATGGCTTTGAACTAACCTTCACATCTTCTAGAATGTCATTGATGGTTTCTCTAAATTTATGCATAATTTTGGAACTACTTCTCATTCATTTCATTAATTTTTCCTACTTTTCTATTTCCATATTCATTAATATTTCTTGGCAATCTTCTAAATTAGACCTTTGGTTTCAATTGTTTAAAAACTTATGTACTTTCGAAGTTACACTCATTTGTCAGGGGGGGGCCTGAAAAGGGTTAATTATCAAGGAAAATTTACCAAAACTAATGTTGATCCTTTGGTGACTAGAGTTGATGCTAAAATAAATGCCTAAAGAAGAAGGTCTTTTGCCAAACATGAAAATGAAGCTAAGAGTGGGACAATGGAGGATATGCCCATGAACAAATCATAGCACATACAAGATAGTAGCTCAAATATCACACGTTTGCTAGATGCATGGGATGATGAGAAGAAATTTTAGTCCATCCTTCAAGAATGTTCTACATAACCAGAGAAGCATTGACATAATAATCAAGGTTGGAAGTCTACCACCACTAGCAGAATAGGAAGTATCATCTTCAGCAGATTTTTGAAGACCTCTGCAAACTTTGTAATCTTCAATGTCTATTTAGTATTTTTGTCACTTTATCATCTTGTATGCATCCACTTGAATAAAATTTTGTAATGTGACACTTAAAGTTAGTTAGTAGCTAGCATTAGTTAATAATCACATCATTCCCAATTTTTTGTAAAGGAAGCTTGGTCCTATCTTGTTAACTCAAGGATGAGTTTTTATTTAGTTGTGGGGGTATGATGAAGCATCAGTTGGTTGCATTGATAAGATTATGTTGATGTAGCTACTTTGATGCAACTACCTTGACACAACTACTTTGAGGTAGCCATGTCAATGTAGACCCATCAATGCAACCCCATCAATGTGATCTCATCAACACATATAATGATGCATTGACATAGCCTTGTTGATGTAGTGCCTATTTTCACCTATAAATATGTGTGCTCCCATAGCGTAATGACATTCTGTTGTCAATAGAGTAGACAAACTCTTGTAATTTTATTTCATAGTCTTAGATAATAGTTAGTGAGGGGCTATAGTGTGGATCTGATTTAGTTGTACGATGTCTTATCTGAGCAACAATGTACCTGGACACATTCCATAAAGGAAAATAAAATCGAGATTGATTCTTATTCATTATAGCACTTTGAGTTAGATTAAATTTACTTTCCATGCAATTTATATTTCATGTACTTAGTTAATATCTACATATTCATGCATGTTAATTTATTTGTAGAATGAGCATGACCAATTTCAAGCATAAACGTGTATTTGCTTGGTAATCCTAGCAATGTTATTGTTTGGTTTAACTCTTGGTAATCCTAGTAGTGGATACGGGGGTTCAAGATGTGTACGGCAAGTTGGAAATGGACATTCATCACTCATAGGCTAGTTTAGACTTTATTTTCAATTGTTAATTAGTTTAAATAATTTATCTCTTTACTGTCATTTAGAGTAGCATAATGTTGAAACAACATCAAGAATCATATGCCTCACTCTATACTAAACCATATGTGACAAAGCTACCACTAGTTCAAGTGGGAAGATAACGAACTACAATCAAGGCATAACGATCTAGATGCCATAAATAGTCCCATCCATAGAATTTTATTGGATTATGCATGAATGCTTATGATTTATATGGTTGGGCATAGGTGGTACTTGTTGCTCATCAAGCAACAACCTTGGGAATGCACATGCATGCCCAAAACTAGTCAAGATTTGTTAAAAATCATACCCTTGGGATCATCCACATTGGCTTACCCCCTTGTAGGGGAAGGTTAGCATGGAAAAAAGGGGCTAACCTTAAAAACTCATTAAAAATCCTTAAAACTAACAAGTTTTGATCTTGGGAAATGTCCAACAACACTTGCAACCCTGGGAATGCACATGCATGCCCAAAACTAATTAAAATTTTTCAAAAATCAACTCCTTAGGATCTTCCATGCTAGTTTACCCTCCTACAAGGGGGCCTCAGCATGGAAACAAGGGGATAACCTTAAAAACTAATTAAAAATCCTTAAAACTAACAAGTTTTAGTGTTGGGTAATGCCTAGCAGCATTAGAAACCCCAAGAATACACATGCATGCCCAAAACTGATCAAAATTTGTCAAAAATCAACCCCTTGGGACCTTTGTCACTAGCTTACCCTCCTACAAGGGGGACTTAGTGTGGAAATAAGGGGTAACCTCAAAAACTAATTAAAAATCCTTAAAATTGACAATTTTTTCTCTTAGACAATGTCTAGCAACACCAGCAACCTTAAGAATTTACATGCATGCCCAAAACTGATTAAAATTTATTAAAAATCAATCCCTTGGGACTTTCCACGTTGGCTTACCCCCTGCAAGGGGGTCTTAGCATGGAAATAAGGGTGTAGCCTCAAAAACTAATCAAATAGCCTTAATATTACCAAATTTTGACCTTAGGTAATACTCAGCTACACCAGACACCTTGAGAATGCACATGCATGTCCAAAATAGGTCAAGATTTGTTAAAAATCAAATCCTTGGGATCTTCCATGCTGGCTTACCCCCTGCAAAGGGGGCTTAGTATGTAAACAAAGGTATAACCATAAAACTAATCAAATAGCCTTAAAACTAACAAATTTTGACCTTAGGTAATGCCTAGCTGCACTTGCAACCTTGAGAATGCACATGCATGTCCAAAATAGGTTAAGATTTTGTTAAAAATCAAATCCTTGGGATCTTCCACACTGGTTTACCCCATACAAATGGGGATCAATGTGGAAACAAAGGGGTAGCCTCAATAACTCATCAAATAGCCTTAAAACTGATAAATTTTGACCTTGGGTAATGCCCAGTTGCACCAACAACCTTGAGAATGCACATGCATGCCCAAAACTAGTCAAGATTTGTTAAAAATCAAACCCTTGGGATCTTCCATGTTGGCTTACCATTCTACAAGGGAATTAATGTGGAAACAAGGGGGAAACCTTAAAACCTAATTAAATAGCCTTAAATTTGACAAGTTTCGACCTTGGGTAATGCCCAGCTACACTGACAACCTCAGGATTGCACATGCATGCCCAAAATTGATCAAGATTTGTCAAAAATCAAATCCTTAGGACCTTCCATGCTAGCTTACCCCTTATGTATAGGGGGGGAGGTGTGTGGTGCACACGGGGCATGCTTAGTATGAAAGTAGGTGGATAACCTTGAAAACCAATCAAATAGCCTTAAAATTAACAAGTTTTGATCTTGGGTAATGCCTAGCTACACTGGCATCCTTGGGAATGTAGATGAAAGCTCAAAACTAATCAAAATTCATCTAAACTCATCCTCTTGGAACCTTCCATGCTAGCTTATGGAGGGGGCTTAGTGTGGAAACAATGGGGTAAGCTAAAAAACCACCTAGACAGCCTCCAAAATGACTAGTTTTTACCTTAAACCATGCCTATCGACACTAACAACTCTGAGGATTGACATGCATGTTCAAGTTTCATCAAAATTTTCCTAGAGCTCATGCCCTCCTTTTCTCCACTTTGGGCCCCCTTGCAGATGGAAGCTCAACATGGAAACAAAGGGGCAAGTACAAAAATCAACCTTGGGATGTTTCAACCTACTAAATCTTGGCTTCAAACCCTAGTACTACTTGATTTCCATAAAAATGGCCTAAATCTAGTTCCCCTCTTTTCTCCACATTGAGAGTTGCACCTCCACCCCCGTCGCCCCCCCCCCCCCCCCCCCCCCCCCCCCCCNAACAAGGGGGTTGTAACCTTTCACAACCTTAAAAAACATTTAGATGTGATCAAAATTAGTGTAAAACCTGGGGGATCATGACCTGCAACCCTGAAAGGCTAGAAGCCTCATTGATGTGCTCATAAACCATTCCAAAACCATAAAAAAATCTTACCCCTATTCTTCCACTCTAAGGCTAGGGTGCTTAATGTGGAGAAGAGGGGGAAACACATTTCAACTTACTTTAGCACTCAAAACCAACTCAAATGGCCTTAAAATGAAGTTTGAGGATGCATAACTCCAAAACCTAAGTTTTGGTTGTTGGTTTGACCTCTTTTGACCCTATTTTTACTTAGGTGTTGGCTCTCCATACTAGCTTACCCCCACCACCCCCCACCCCCCC
>MNCI01018365.1:307096-351954 GCA_015680685.1 Gnetum montanum
CCCCCCCCCCCCCCCCCCCCCCCCCCCAGAGGGGGGCCTCAACATGGAGAAAGAGGGGTTAGACTCCAAAACCTCCTTTTTGACCTTTACAGACCTCCAAGGTGTCTAGTTTTGACAATTCAAGCCTTGTGTGTCCTTGTGAAAGTCTCAAACCTCAATTTTGGACCTCAAGAAGCATCAAGATCCACTTTTCTTATTCTCCACACTAGATTAACCCCCTGCAAGGGGGGCTTAGCATGGAAACAAGGAATTCTCAATCTAGAAGCCTTCAAACTCTTATTTTTTTTAGCAAAAACAACCTTGACTAATGCCCAAACCCATCTAATAGCCCTACAATCCTAAACCATGGCATGCTAAGGGCTAAAATTGGCAAAACCTAACCTTTTTTTGACCTATATTAGCCAAATTTAACCATATGTAGCATGCTTTGTTTAATGTTGCAACTTATTTTTCAGTCTTGTGTTGCATTATTGACCTTGATAACCTTCTTATAGCCTTTACATATCCTTATATTTTATTTATTTGCCATATTTTCCTTTTTTAGCCTCTAATTGATATCAAATAGTGGGATTTGGTCTTCCTTGACGACTATTTGGCATCATGTGACCTTAGCCCACTATGGACATAAATTGTCATCATGGCTTATCAAGCCCTAAAACTAGCAAACCCATGACCCTTGTTGGCCATTTGTAGCCTTATGTCTTGTATTTCCCTTTGTTTGACCTTTATTTGAACCTTATTGCACTTTTCTTGCTTGCTTTATAGCCTTGGATGATATTTTTTGTACTATAATAGCATGCATTTTCATGATTTTTATAGCATTTTAGCATTGTTTATTCATTTTTATTGAGGTGCCACTTAATGTGCTTTTGGTTGACATGCAAGATCAAAGTATGAGTACCTAGGAGTAGATCAATCTACCTTTGAGATTAAGTGGGTCTCACAATGATGCAAAATGGTATATTAACCCTTATTACCTAGATCTTGAGCTTGAGAGTCTTGTCAACTGCATAGCCTTGATAGAGAAACCCCTAGAGTGGCATGAAAACCTATTCAAAATCCTTGACATAGAGATGGATGACATAATTAAAGACTCTTTGGTTGAGCTTCCTATCACAACACATAGTGATGAGGAGAAAGCCCTTAAACTAGGTTCCTCACTAGAACCTCAACAAGCTCAAGACATCACCAAGGTCCTACAAGGCGACATTAAGGTCTTTTCTTGGTTATACGAAGATATGCTAGGCCTAGACCCACACTTAGTACAAGAAATCATACTATACCCTAGCATTAGACCAATTAAGCAAAAAGTACATAAGATAAGACATAATTTTGCCTTATGATAAGTGACAAAAGATACCCTCATGCTCAACCATAAGAATCACAAAGAGTTCATGTGTGATCTGGTCGAATTCCATGGACTCTATGTCTTCTAGTACACTAGTCTTCTAGGAAGTGAACCTTGCCTTAATATTCATTCATTGTCTTCCTAATTACTCTTGTGATGTACAAAGGTATGGTTAAGTGTAATCGAGGAATATGATTTTTATTGTTTTATGTTTTATACACCTTGGTACTTAAAGAGAGAGATGAAGTAATTTAATAATTAATTTAATTTAACCACTCAACTAATCTCTAACTAGTCCTAACATAAGCATCTGATCCCACTTTCCATACATGTCTTGAACCCATGTATTCACTGCTAAGTTACCAAGTGCTACACTATTGGGCACACCAAGAAATAATGTTGTTGGGATTACCAAGCAAATATGTGTTTACGCTCAAAGTGGTTGTACTTATATGCTTAATCTATTTAGCTTACTTACTTAACTAATTGCTTAAAGTCTAATTTAGCTTAATTTCACTTAATTAACTACATAATTAATAGAAATAATATATTCATAAATAAATCATTAATTTATTCTAACTGCTGCAAGGTTTGATCAAATGGCTCATCTTTATCACCATACACATTGGTATGGTTCAAGTACAACAATGCTCAAATAAAGATCTGTACACTTTCTAACTCTTGTTGCAAGCACTCAGAGAAATATTTTAATGCTCAGAGAAATATTTTAATGCTCAAATGAAAAAAATACAAGAGCTCTGCTACTACTTTGACTCTACTACCCATAAACATGGTTGTGAGCTCATATTTATAGTTTTTATTGCTAGGCTACATCGATCAAGCCTCATAGACATAGTAAACACTACGTCAATGTGACCCCATCAATGGGGTAACACCACATAAACAAGACCACATCAATGCGGAACCTTAACGCTTATCATAGCATCACGACTTAATGAAAACTTATTCTAGAGTTCCTTTAAAAAATTGGAAAGGTATGAGATTATTAACTAACTCTTAACAAAAAAAATCGACATGAAAAAACTAAGTGCCTGAGTATATAAATAAATACATTACAAAAATTATGGTGTTCATGACACAAAATTGAACACCATGACATGACTACATAAAACTAGACAACACATCCTTTGATGGCATGAAGGTGGTGGAGAACATCAGATAGTCCTGGGTGGTGGAGGCTCCTAGGGTTTTAAAGAACCTTCATTGGCTTTGGGCATGTGTAGTGGCTAAGGTGGCTGTGGCTATCTTGCTACGGTTGCAACCCTTGGTGGAAGGCAAAAGGCATCTAGTAATGCCTTCATCTTCTCCTACTTACGCTAGGGATCATTCATAGTCCACGTGGCATCACCAATGTGGGCTTGAATGAGGATATCCCATAGATAAGGCATTACTTGGAATAACTCCTTCAAATTAACAAACTAGACAATGAATTATTTACATTCAACATCAAATGACTTTACTACTTTCTATAGCTCCTGGTAGTCATTCATCCTTCTGGCCAAGTTCTCAACGATAGATCTTTAATTGGTGTAGTTGCCCTTGAGAACTTCAAGTTTAGCATTTTCCACCACAAGCTTCTGCTTGGTGTCTTTATGATGCTTGAACTCAGCCTCGTACAACAAGTATGAGTTGGCCACCTACTTCTCTAGTTCTAACCATGGTCGTTTGATAGTCAACATGGTCATATTTGCATATCGGAGATTGACAAGCTCCATGTATTCCATCATATTCTTAATATGCAATTTCTTCATGTGGATTTCCATCTATTGTAAGCATCTATCCCATTAAAAATAGGTTTTCATAATTATCTTCTTTGTTGGAGTAGTTGGAGAGTTTCATTTACTTTTTCCTTCACCAACTAGATGTGTTTTTCATTCACTTCTTTTTGTAGACTAGCTTGATCTTTGTAATGATCTTTAACTCTCTAAAATTTGAGAGCCTCTAATTTCTAGGAGGCTACTTCTATTACAGTCTTTTGGTAAAGGGAATGAACCTTCTTCATGGAAAGGTTTGTGTTTGCTACTACTAATCTCCTTAGTTCTATGTTTGCTCTGGTCAGTTGCTCTTACTTTTGATGGATGAAGTCAATTAATTACTATTTGTGCTCATCAACATTCCATAGGCCATGGTTCTCTATAGTCAATTGTACATTCTCCTAGTGGGTTTGATGTAAGGCCTTCTGTATTGTGTACTATGTAGCCTCTACCAAGGATCAGTAGAACACTATCATTTCAATCGCACCCTCAACTCCTTTCAATTTGGTAAGCTATTTAGGAACTTCATCTCTTATTAGTGCCAGGTTAAGAAATGTATGATTGGCAATTTGGGATCTTAATATAGTAACTTCAACAACCAAGCATTCGTTCAACTCCTTGGTTGTTTCAAGTTGCCCCCTCCAAGATGATATTTTTCCCCCTACAGCTAGAAACTTCAATTGGGTTGTAGTAATATTATCCAAAAGATTAAATACATCTAGAAGTAGTTGCCTAGTTTCCCCTAGTTGGTCTAATACTTCTTCATGTTATGTTGCATTTATTCTATCACTTGTGGTTCCTACAAATGTTTGCACATCTTTGAGTACAGTGATGTTTGGTACATGCATCACAAGTGTGTTAAGTGTTTCAACAATTCTGTTAGTAACCATATCTGCTATTGTCTCTTGCCCTTGGTGCTACATCACTAGTACAATTGCCACACCTTCCTCCAACTACATTGAAAAGGTCATGATGTTTCTAGAAATTTTTGGGAGTGGCTACTATTCTGTGAGAGATACTATGACCTCTCTAGTGCTAGGATTTAATCTCATGAACAACTGCATTCTTTAGGCTAAGAAAATAGATCCACTTCCATCCATTAGGCAAATTGTTTGGGCCACCTCATTTAGGTGATTAATTTCTGGTTAGGACACAGATGGATCCCTGCCACTCATGCCTACTCATTTCTTTTGTTTACTCAAGAGCCATTCTCAGTACTCATGCAACTATTGGGCTATTATAGTGATGTCTGGCATCGTTGTTTAAGTGGAAGGTGGAGGTGGTGGCTATTACTCCTCTTCTTGAATGATTGTTGCAAGCATTTTATCTTTCATCATTTTTGCCTAATTAGTAGTTAGGACATGTCTGACAGCATCATTTGTATAACAGGCTATTCCTCTCCTCTAATAGAGTTTTCTAATGGGCATGAAAAGGAAAGTGTCTTCCTTCCATGTTTATTTTCTTTAAATTGATTCTCCATCTCTAGATAGATCAGCTATGGAAGGTTGAAAAGGAATCTCCCACTCAGAGTGGTGCATGAATGGGTAGAAAAGGTATGGATTTTTCTTGGCCTCACTATGGGATTAAAATGGAAGGTTGCAATCTTGTAGTGGATCCTTTTTGTTGGTGTGAGCACACCAAACTCCTTGCGGTCAACACCATAGCACCATCGAACTCATTCTTTCTTGATGCTCAGATCTACTTGCATTAGAATCTTAGTGAGATTTGCCCCTACTTTTGGAAACCTAAGCACATTAGCAATGGCCTACATCAAGTAGGACACTAAGATGTCCTTGATTTTCATTGTTGAACTAGATTTCCTATTATTCCAAAATAGGAATGTCTCTCCCATGTGAAACACTATGAAAATTGTGAGTCAGCCTCAGGCAAAGATTCATAGTCAGGCAAGAATACATGACCGAATTTCAGAAGGGAGAACAAGGTAGAGTAAGGCAAAGAGACGCGTAGCATCAACTCTTCGATTTCCTTTGCAGATTTCCAACATCACTATGTTTTATCTTTGTACGTTGTATCACGCAACGTAGCGTAATGACGCTTAGCGTGACTCTGTTCAACATAGTCTAGTATCAGAAGGTGACTTACTTCGACACCTAGAGAGGCTTAAGCAGCGTAATATGCGACTTCTCGTATATTTTGCTAAGTCTTTTGTCCAAGGCCAAGTTTACGCTTTGTTACTCACGGTAGCGTAATGAGCTTCGAAAAAGTCAAAGAAAGTCCAGAAGAAGTGCAACAGATCAACTTTTTTTCCTTTTCTTGCAGATAGCTCATCTTACGCTCGTTACGCAACGCAGCGTATCTCAGCATAAGGCGTCGCCAAGCTAATCATCATTTTACGCTTCATTACGCTCGGCAGCGTAAACAAGCGTAAAATAGCTTGAATCCATTGTTTTCATGCTTTGTTACACTCTTACATGCGACGCAACGCGAATGAGCGTAATGTAGCCTAAAGTTAGCTGAGACATGCCCGACGCACATCTTCTATTCACACGTACAGTACGCAAATGAGTGTATTGTGCGTAATCATAAAGTTCAACACAAAGTTGGTTAGGTCAACGACATTTCAAAAAGTCTGAGACACGTGTCATCACAGCCATCCCTTCTCCACATATTGTCAAACCTATAAATGTCCCAGTTGGCGAAGAAAAACAAAGGCAACAATGCAGAATAGAAAAAAGACAAAGACAGAAGCAGAGAGAGCAGCACTTTGGCAACTTTTGACAGCATCACCTTCTAACAGAGATAGAGCATATTTCGCTTGAGCATTGGCAGCAGGAGCGATTACCCCTTTGGCGAAGACACAACTTTCTCCATTGGTGATCATCGACAGTTTTGAGCAAAGACTACCTAAGGCAGAAGGAGTAGATCAGAGATCAAGAGATCATCTGGTGTGGTTTGTAAGTTTCTATTGATCAGAAGCAGTTGATCAATAGACGTTAGAACTTGACCTTCCTTGCATCCCATCTTTGGCCTACGAGGTAGATCGGACTTCATCCTGTATCTCTACTTGGATAGTTTTCTTGTTATTTTGTGTTTGCTTCACATCAAGTAATCGGGGTCTGCCTGTTGTAACGTGGTATACAAAATATTCATTCTTCAAGTCAAAACGTAGATCTTGCAACCACGCGTTTCTCTCATATTTGCTTCTTCTTACCGTGTTAGCGTTATCATCGTTGTAATTCATCTACATTGTTTTCCCCTCAATTTGCGACTCGTCGAATCAAATCATTCCATGCAACATTCGTGATTTCCATCAGTTTACTGATTAGTAAGTCCCTGTCTAATCGACAAGACCGTTCAGGGTGCCGCAGATTCGTTTTTCCAGCATAGCCCTCGCATGGATCCGTGGTCAAAATTGTGTACATGGAATTTTGTTTGGTGTTTTCCAACTGCCGACATTTTCCGTCGTTACAGTTTTCTGGCACTAGAAGGAGGGCCTAGGCTCCGATTCGTATTTTTTATGGGTAGCCCTGTTAGCAATCTATACCCGCGTTGCCAGAAACGTGAACGTAATACCTCTAGGGAAGTTTACGAAAGTTCGTGTGGTGTAGATCGATTACCTTAACGATTCCTCTGGAATCCTACAGGGTAGAAAGCCTAAATGCGATCTTCTTTGTCCATCACTTTTTCTCTTAGATCCAGTCATTTATTGTCAATTAATCTACCTAATCAATGGATCCATCTTACACAACCACAACCTCCATGGTCGCCGCTGACTTGGGTGCAACATCTGTGAACCCTATCGCTATCACCAGGCCAGCTCCTGGTGCAGCGGGACCTCAGGGACCATCGCGTTAGTCATTGAGGCTACAGGGCAAAGGCCCAATATTTACTGTCATGACCCCTGAGGAATACAACTTTATCTACATCAAGATTCAGGCGAAGCTTGCCCTTAGTCGAGCCGAAATCGAGGCGAAGCAAAATTTTGAGATGATTCATCGAGGAGGCCAGGATTTCACCCCAACAGCCTATGAAATCATCCCTTTAACGGACCAGCAACATGAAATTATAACACAGTTGGTCATGGCTAAGAGCCAGGCTGCACGGGCTATGATGGAACCCTAGAATGGGGAGGAAGAAGATGATGAGTTTGCAGCCCAGTCTGAGCATTCGTATCACACCCTTAGTCCCCACACTTATGTTAACCCATTATTCCCTTTTAACGGAGAAGCCGCCTCGCTCTACTCGGCCATGACCGCACAGACGCACGTCCCCATGATTCCGCAAGGCACCGCGCAGCCCTCTAGGCTGCAAGTGCAAGTACCTGACAATAACACGGGGGCGGTTTCCTCACCACGTGTACTCAACATTCCGGCGGTGGTTCCAGTGACCACCGCGTCCCATTTCATCCCTCAAATCCAACCCCAAACCATATCCACAACTCACCCAATGCAAACCTTATCTTTGCCGCCCCCTCCAACCCAGCAGGTCATCACTGTCGTGCAGCCACAGATGCCTATCCAACAACCTGCCGCAAGTTAGTGGACCTACCCCGCGGCACAACACAACCAGTCTGCGGTGTATGGTGTGCAACCCTCGGTGGCACCTGCAACGCATATTCCGTAGGTGATCCCGCAATATACCTATCCTTATCCCGTGCAGCCGGCAGCAGCTAATATTTCTTCTCAAATTGGTGGATGGTGGTCTACACAGGCACCCCTACCTGCGGGGATCCCTGCCCCACCATCTACTGGTCAAACCATCCCATCATTTCCATTACCTGGCCCTGCTTTCCCAGGTCAGCCCCTTGCTCTTCCTACACAGACACCTCTAGCAACAGGGCTGGATCAAGCCTTTTTACTAATTCAAACCCTCACAGAGGAGGTTAGGCATCTTAAGGTCACTGGCTTAGACACTGTACAGATCATGGACTTTTACCAAGATGATCCTATTAGCTCAGCGGTCCTTATGCTGTCATTGCCACCTGGGATGTCCTTACCTCATTTCATCAAGTATAATGGGGAGGGGAATCCTAATGCTCACTTGGTCACTTTTAGATCCGAATCCTTGTTGTTGCAGCAGTGGCCTCACACGATTATCCACGTCTTTGCTATGTCTTTGATAGGGAAAGCTCTAGATTGGTATCAAGCCCTCCCACGCTCTTCCATTTCAACCTTGGAAGAGCTTATGACACAATTCGCGACTCGCTTTAAATACAACTTAAAGCTGGAAGTCACATTAGATCAACTCATGGGAGTAAAATAGGATCCTCTCGAACCAGTCCAGAAGTTCATACAGCGCTGGAATGCTACTTTGAATAAAATCCGTGAGCCAATCGCGGACTCACATTTACTAGCCATCTTCAAAGGATTAGTCAATGACTTTATCAAGTCAAAGCTGTATTATCTTTCCCCCAACTCTTTACATCAGGCCTTCGCTCAGATTAGAAGCATTCAAGATGCTGCGGAGGCCAGCAAAGACCCGACGTATGTCACCTACAAAAACACACACAACAAGGCTAAGGATAAAAGCAAAGCGACAACAACGACAGTGGATACGTTGACTAAAGGCACAAAGAACAAGAGCAAGAAGGCACCTACGGTGCCTTCTAAGACCACGACCAATGCAGGTAGCACTAGCCAAGATACAGCTGCCCCTGAAAGCTCCCCCAGCCAAAACCAAATTTTGAGCATAAAGATCGCTCAAAGTATACAGCCCTACCTGTAAAACACTTAGAACTGTTGAAAAAATTGTTAGGGGCAGGATATATGCAACCTAAAAGGGTATCCGAAGAAGCTCTAAAGTGTCACAGACATCATTGTGAACTGCTGAAGAACCCTTCTTTAGCCCTACCTAATGAGCCACCAGTTCTGAAATCTTTTAGGCTGGACCATTTCTGTGACTACCACCAGCTGTGTGGTCACGACATAGATTACTGCTAGGCGTTGAAGGACGATATTCAATGCATGATCGACGATGGTCATTTAAAATTAGACGGCAGTAATCCAACATGTCCGGAAAACCAGGTGTTGCACATGTATAAGAATCCATTGAACGCAAGCGACACACCTTACACGATCAGCGTAGTGAATACGGACGGTGAGAGGAAAGTACTACCCAAACAATCATTTGTTTTGAGTGTACCTACCAACTCACCAAGGGGGCCAAACTTTTCATCGGTAGTCAATGGTGTCTTGAGGTTTCATTATACGGGCACCTGTGCAGAATACCACTCAGCCACATAGTAACAGACAAGTCGTGGCTTTGTCTGTGCCCATGCCTAGGGCACGTTTCATCATTAGAGCGCCAAAACCACTGGTTGCTCCTCTCACGCAGGGGCAAACCTCTAACCAAAATCATCAACCAACACCTGACAAGCGAAAGGGAGAGGACACATCTGTTAACGCGACGAAAGATCATTTTACGCTCGGCTTCTCTAAGCCTAGGCCCCTAGCCTCTGTGCCTTCGCCTGTACCTCAAAAACAGAGTAAAGGTGTGGAAACGCAACCACCTCCTCCCGGCAAGGCAAAGAACAACCCCCCAACTGACACCGTTCCACCTCGGGAGATTCGTCTCTTGGGCCGTATGGAAGAGGACAAGGGAGATAAACAACCCAACTGAGAGAAGGACCTCCTCGACGCGTTTACGCAGGTCAAATAGGCTCTCAAACAAAAAAATACAACACTGAGCCTCTATGACCTGCTTATGACGTCCCAGGAACACCGTGAGGCTATGGTTCGCATGCTGACATCCATATTTGTGGATGAAAGCTTTCCAGTGGAGGAGGATGCGATACATGCTCTCATGTTTCCTTCCGAAGCTGAGCAGTCTCAGCCTACCTCGCTGACTTTTCATGACGAGTCTATCAAAGATGATCCTGAGAAAGGTCAGGTGACCACTGAACCCATGTTCATTACCATTCGGGTTGGTTAGTACTGAATCCGGAGGGTACACGTGGACGATGGCGCAGCTACAAACATCATTCCTTATTCCATCATGGATAGGTTAGGTCTGGTCAACCAGATCACTCCCACGACGACAGCTTGCATAAAATCGTTCAATGGAACAAGGGTTCAGGTCAAAGGGATGGTTCGTATCGAATTTGTGGCAGGAGATCAATTCCCAACGGAGGCCAAATTCCTAGTCGTCGAGGAGATGCCTGGATTCAACTTGATCTTAGGGAGGTCATGGCTAGCCCAGCTGAGGGCGGTTTCATCACTGATACACCAAGAGATACACCTACCCTATGCTGGAGGGGAGGTTGTAATATGCAGTGATGAAGTCACCCCCAGGACTGTTAACAACATTGAAGAAGAATGGGGTTCGGAGATAGAAACATCGGATGATCAAACCTATCTCCAAATCCCTCAACAAATCAACACTAATGATGACAGTCTAGCCTGGGCCAACCTGCCATTTCAGGATGGCGGCGTAGAGGAGTTAGATCGTAAATCCCCCCGCCCTTACACAACACTCAACGTGAAGGCCATTAAAAGACAACTAAGGATTGATGGTTGAAGAATGACATTTACGCACATTATCACGTTTTGTTAGCTATCGCCGTTTGCATTCAGTAGTCTGTTTTTCATTCAATACATATTTACGCTATAAACGTTTTCAATTTTTACGATTGCCTTCTCTTTACGCTATTGCATTTCTTTTACGTACGCTATTCATATTGCTTAATCACTTTAGCCTAATTACATAGAATTGTATACTGTCATCATTTACGTTTCCTACATTACGTAAAAGGCCCGCAATGGCCTTAAACTAGTTATGGCCTGCAACGGCCTTAAACTAGCCATGGCCCGCAATGGCCTTAAACTAATTTCCAGTTTACGCAGACTCCTCTGATGGCCCGTAATGGCCTTAAACTAGTCCCCAGTTTACGCATATGGCCCGCAATGGCCTTAAACTAGCTCTTCCATTCCAGCGGCATAATTTAGGCAAAATCCTTAACAATTATGCTTACGCCTTGCAGATAAAAACGTAAAAGACAAAAAAAAATATGAATAACATTTAAAATTGCCACAAAAAATCTTGTAGCTAGCCTTCCAGTCGTTAGCATAACCATTGTTGATTCCAATCAATAAAGCCATGCGTAAACCACAATTACGCATCTCCCCTAATGCCACTGTCACCAGTATCTTTTAAGTCCAGCTCTAGCCCTAATGGATCATCCTCTAGTGGACCTTCTCTTCTGGGAAGTAGCCCTTCATGAGGAATTTCCTCTTCATGAGGTCCTTTCTCTGGCACCAGCTCCACAGGGGGATGCTCCTCATCACTACGCTCCTCTTCCTGTGCTTGCTCCTCAGCTTGCTCATCTTCTCTATCCCCTTCGGGCACCTAGATATAAAAAATATATTAGCAAGACAAAACTTGACAACACAATAGGAAAATTTAGACTTAGCCATGATAAAACTTACTCGCGATGGCCCTGCTTCCGCAGCAAAAGGAAGCTTTTCTAGGCCAGCCCACAGGCACTTCATAATTTACTCTTCAGTTAGGTCTGACCACACATCATCTCCTAAGGTAGCTCCAGCCTTCACCTTCCCTTTCTCCATGCTAGTCTAGCGAGGCGAGTCAGGGAAGAATGTAGGGATTGTAGTCTGGCCCCCAGGGAGAGTCATCTCTCTTTCCGAGGATGCACTTATAGTCACCTGCTCCTCGAACTTCTTGAAGGCTTCGAATGCTCCAATGACGTCAAGGAAGACTTGCAAGGATTGAGCTTTGATGGCAGAATTGTGGTAAAGTTTACAATAAGTGATGCTTTCTCACTTATACAAATGTTTATGGTCCTTTTCCTTCTGCCCCCACTCTTGCACACTTGCACAGTAATCCCTCCAATCCTGGCTTTTCTAAGCTAGGAGCTCTATCTGCATCTGCTGCTCTACCAACGCCTGACTGGTTTGCACGCTATTTTTGATGGCGGTCCAATAACAAGAGTAGTCAATAACAGTAGTACGCCAGTCCTCGTCACCCATCTCCCGCGCCTTTAGGAATTCGCATCGCGACTTTAGGTCTCTGACCTCTTTGGTCAGAGACTCAATATTCTGATCTGACCTCTGCAACCTTTTCCAGAGGTTTTCATTCACGCCTTTACTCTCCCATAAGGAGCGAGTCGAGCGTAACACACATTTATGCATTTCCTCATAAATGTGGCGTGACACGACTACCCCATCCGATGGAGGCCCCACTGTGTCCAAATCAATGGGCTCCATTGGGTCCCATCGAAGGCGAGCTCCTAACAGCAAACATTATCATTGTATATGACACATTACTATTGTACAATAAAATACACCTTTTATAACTATAGCATACCATCTTCAGGATCGATGTGCTCAAGATGCTCGATCATATCATTGACAACGCCCTCCATGAAGGTGAACTTGTCAGGAAAGTCTCTCCATGCTCTGCTCACAGTGGCGGACGCAGACGTATCCCCTTCTCCTGTAGCGTAGTTAAGTTAGAAACTTTGATTATTAACAGAATTCTGTAAAATTTCCATTACCTCTATCGGTGACAGTGGCAACTTCACCAACATCTTCCGTCTCCTTTTCCTCTTCACGCACATGAGTCTGTGCGTCGCTGGTTCCAACAACTGGGGCCTCCTCACGCACAAGGGTCTGTGCGTGGCTCACTCTAACAGCTGGGGCCTCTTTTTCTAAAACTGGGGCCCCTTCCCCACAACTTAGTATCACTACCCCTATTTCAGGGGTTAGCTGCTCCATAATTTTTACTGGTCATATCACAATACTCTTAATATATCATTCCAAATATTCTAAGTAAACATTGCGTAATACAGCTTTCAATACATTTCTTCACACTTACCAGGTGGAGGTTTACTCCGCTGAACTCTGACCTCCACAGCTCTGCCTGTGCCACTCCCAGGCTCCGCAGAGGCCTCAGTTATACGAAGCCTTTTACGCCGAGCTCTAGGTTCTACAATTTCCACCACCAAACGTTTCCCTCATGAGGCATCGCCAATGTAGGTAGGCATTATCCCACCTACACTATCGGGGCCTCGTAGTCGAGACGCCGCTAAACCCTTGGTCATTATCGACAGAGACTCCCCAATTCCTTCCGGAGGATCCTACCCACTGGTAGTGCTGAGGATATGTGTAATCCAAGGTTTGGATAGCTGGTCTCAGTCTTGTTGCACCCAGACCCCATTCCTTTGGACGACCAAAAACTCAGCAAAACGCCGAAGGCAAGCTATGAAGAAGGTGTAATGCACATTGAAACAAGACTCGAGCTTCTTGCGAAACCTGATCATCTCATAGCATAGTCCCGCGACAAAATAGCTTGCCCAATTGAACTGGGTCCCTTCTTCCAGAACCTCCCGCATAATACAGGTCTACTCTATGGAAAAGAACTTCCCTTGCAAGAGTGTTTTGGGGAAAGTCCGGGCCCGGAAAAGGGGATAAACTGTCTTGGCGACTCCTAGTTTGATTCTTTCATAAGGAATCCCTTTAGGCTCCTTCTTGACCCTTACCCACTCCTCCAGCCACTTCTAGCAGTCGAGACTCCTCTTCGCCTTCTCGTCTATGGGAAGGCCATCAGAGGGGATGCCAAAAAGGTCTGCAAAGAGCTGAGCGTCAATGTCAAAACTTACACGTACGTGATGCACGCGCGTGCAAAAACGCTCTGCCTTTTCGCTGAAGGAGTTGACCAGGGTTAGCATTTCACTGGCGGGGACATCAGGAGTTGCAGCTAAAAATAAATGCATTAGCCTTGCTTCTCGGATCTTGGTGACCACCGCAACTGGGACCGCCAAGTGGCCGAGCTAGCGTTGTGCATCCTTGATGTCGCAGTAGCGGAAGAGGACGGTATTCGCCTCGCGGTCGGAAATTGTAAGGGTAATCTCTTGGGATTCCCTGACTAAACAATGTAAGACACAGGTCGAACAAAAATACTATTACATAGCGTTCACAATTCACAACTACACCACGCAATAATAGAATATGCAGCAGTTTTACTAGGTCCAAATGGCAAAGGAAATGGAGGAAGGTTCCTCTACACGTCCTCAACGGTAAGGGGCGGATCCAAGGTCCAGTCATCATATAGCCACTCGAGATTCTGGCAATTCTCAAAAGTGTCAGCATAGCGGGTGGGGTACTCATGAATGTCGAAGCCGATTTGCCCTATCACACCAGCGCGTACGTTGCTAGTTGAGGTAAACGTCTTTATTGCCGTTTTGGTCCATGACAACGTATCACCATCTCCTACTAACCTATTCTCATGAATAAAAAACCTGTACCATACCACATAGGCTTATCTTACGCTTTGCAAAACCCAGCCAACAAACATATAACAAAAATACAGTCAACAAAACTACTTACCCGCCTGAATAATACACAGTGCCTACTGGGTTCTGGAAGTAGGTCGAGAGATGGCGAGCCACGAACAGAGTGTTATATGCATGGTAGCAACTGAATTGGGCCATGTCCCAAATCCAACCCAAGCACCTCAAACCTCGGGCGCTGAGGTCTCGGTCCTCGGGATGACTGGTGTCAATGGCTCTGTCTGTCAAGAAAGCCAGGATCCCCTGCGCGGAACCCACTAACAGGTGCTCCAGAATGGCACCAGCGATATCACCTGACAAATTAGACCATATAATAACGCTGTAGTTGTGCAGTAAGAACTGCAAAAACTCCAGCGTACCCTTTCGAAACCATATGGCCTTCCCATGCAACCGAGTTTGCGAGGGAGGGACATTAGGCACGATTGGGTTTATACAGCACAGAACCCCAACGATGTCTAACACGATCAAGACAGGCTTTAGCATAATACTGTACAGAAAACGTAATACATAGATCAACATCTAGATTCACATTTGCATGTTTAAATACAGAAAACCTACAAATTACACTTAGTTATCCATGCCGAAATTGCCAAAACCCTTGCAACAGCGCAAGGTTTGTCTCTGACAACGGCGATAGATGCAACCACATTAAACCCAAGTCTTAACGCGAGGTCCATAGTCTAAAACCCTCGTTTACATGAACAACGCTACAACAATAAACACCACTAGAGTAACACAAATACGCAAGAGATAGCCTACTGGTTCAAGGGCGTAGGGTCCCTCACTTCGACCACTGCCTGCGAAGCGCGCTCCAAATTCTCTTGCACCTTGTCGATCTTAGCCAATTTCGTGTTCTTCTTTTTTGCTTTAGGTGCCATTGTCACAATTTCAGAACCTTCACAGCTTCACACGTTCACGCCTTTGCAAATTACACGTTCCAACCTTCTGCTCCTCTTTCTCTCGCTTCGTAACAGTTAGGAATTTGAATTCACGATAGCCAGCAGCCCGTTCTCACCGAAAACTACTTACTTATATGCGAGAATCACCGACTTGATATCTGATTTCAGCAGGACTTTCCTAAAACGGAACCCAAAAATCAAGGTATTAATGCGGTAGATATCGCATGCGCCACTGTCCGAAATGACATTAAACTACCACATCTTATTATCTCGTAATCAGGTAGCATTAATTGCAGTCTGTTTACAATATTCAAAATTCAGTTAGCCTTCCACGTTCGACAACACCACATCATGCTTTCTTCTAATCATTTACACATTTGTCGATTTTGCAGGACAATTGGCAAATGGACGCAACATTTTCAGCACCTCTAACTTTGACAGGCCCATACGGGAGGGTAGTTAGGAAATTCGACTCTACGCTAGTAGAAATTAACCCTCCCTTTGACGATGTAACCATAGCCACGTCGGAAACGTCCCCAGAATGGCCAGAACAGTCGATGCGCATGCTAAACCTAGAGGTTGGGGACATAACCGAAGATCCCCTCAATGAGGTTTCTATCGTTACGCATAAAGGTGAGGTCAAAACGCTTAAGGTTAGTTCTTTACTAGACCAGAAAATGCACGATTCTATAAAACAGGTCCTGCAAGACAACATTACGGTATTTGTGTGGTCATACGAGGATATGCCATGGCTAGATCCTAGGTTAATTCAACATAACATAATCTTAGACCCGCAGATCAAAGCAATTAGGCAAAAGGTACGAAAAATCAAACCAGAGATTGCGCTAGCTGTGTGTGATGAGATCACCAAACTGTATCAAGCTGGTTTCATCCGTGCGGTCGATTACTCGGATTGGGTATCTAACA
Source organism: Gnetum montanum (assembly GCA_015680685.1). Lineage (NCBI taxonomy): Eukaryota > Viridiplantae > Streptophyta > Gnetopsida > Gnetales > Gnetaceae > Gnetum > Gnetum montanum. Next base: position 323,309 of record MNCI01018365.1, read on the forward strand.
TTGTAGTCGTCCCAAAGAAGACCGGAAGCATACGCATCTGCATAGACTTCCGAGATTTAAACAAGGCCACAATTAAGGATAACTTCGAGTATCGACCAACTAGTCGATACGACAGCTGGACATGCACTTCTGTCCTTCATGGATGGCTTTTTGGGCTATAACCAGATTCGCATTAACTCAGAACATCAATTGACAACAACGTTCATGACACCCTGGGGTACCTTTTGCTACACTATGATGCCTTTTGGCCTGAAAAATGCCGGAGCAACGTATCAACGAGACATGACATACATCTTTAGCAATTACCTCTTAGGGAGATTGAATGATTATGTTGACGATATAGCGATTAAGTCTTTAAAGTCAGAAGATCATTCAGAAGACCTGAAGTTAGTCCTCAAAAGATGTTCCAAATACGAGCTCTGGCTTAACCTAAAGAAGTGTGTATTTGGAGTCAAAACCAGATGCATGTTGGGGTTTGTGGTGTCAGAAACCGGCATACGAGTTGACCCTGATAAGGTCAAAGCCATTGTCGAGTTAACGCCTTCTACAGACCTCAAACAATTACGCGGGTTACAAGGACGATTACAGTTTATACGCCAGTTCATCTCGAGATTAACCGACAAGCTACACCCTATGCAGCATTTGCTCAGAAAGGGGGTTAATTTCGAATGGACAGACGATTGTCAACATGCATTTGACAGCCTAAAATAGGAACTCCAACGCTTACCAATGGTTTTCCCACCACAAAGGGACCTACCATTTTACGTTTACCTCGCAACTTCAGACGTAGCGTTAGCAGCATTACTCTGTCAAAGGAGGGATGATGGGTTGGAAGTGCCCATCTACTACTTGAGTCATGCTCTATGTGCGTACGAAACGAGGTACAACGAAGTAGAGCGTAATTGCCTAGCATTAGTATTTACGCTAAAAAAGTGTAGACATTATCTTTTTTGTAGCCAAGTTAACATCATCTGTAAAAATAACATCCTTAGGGCCATTACACACAACCTATACAAGAGTAGCAAAATAGCTCGCTAGAAGGCTATCACAGCAGAATTCGATTTGCATTATATTGGCCAATCTTCTACAAAAGGCCAAGCGATAGCTAACCAGTTAATAACGTCACCTATTAACAATCAGGCAACTATAGAGCCTGAGTTTCTAGATGAACATGTACATAGTTTAAGCCCTATCTTGACAAGCCCCGAGGCGACATTGTATTTCGATGGAGCTTCGACCACCAGAGGTGGTAGTGCTGCCACCATTATTACACTATCACCTAAGGATATGCGTCTCCACGCTTATCACTTGACCTTCCCCTGTATGAACAACGTAGCAGAGTACGAGGGGCTCCTTAGGGGATTACTAATTGCCAGCGAACTCGATGTTTGACATTTGATGATTAGGGGTGATTCGATGCTTGTCATAAATCATATCATAGGAGTCTACGCCTGCAAAGCTATACATTTGCAGCCCTACTGCGATAAGGCTAAAGATCTTCTGAAGCGGTTCACGACCATCGATGTCCAACATGTGCCACGCGCTGATAACATGCTGGCCGATGCGCTGGCTACACTGGCTTTGAACGTACCCTCACACTTGTTTAACACCTGTCCTGCATTAATAATAGACTGCACAGATCCTATCATTCAGGTGGTGCAAATATCTTCTCTTCTCGAGGAAAGCACGCCAGAATGGTACGACAACATTAAAACTTACCTCCTGTAGGGTGAGCTACTGCCTGAATTGACATGTACACAGAAAGATGTGATCCACAAGTGGGCTAGACAATACGTCATCATAGGAGACAGTACTCTTTGTAGACGCTCTTTCGATGGCGTGCTGCTTACTTGCGTCGATAAAAACCAAGCGTAACATATAGTTGGCGAAGTTCACGAGGGACTATGCGGAGGACACGTAGCACCCTGGGCTATGACTTTAAAAATCCGTCGCCTAGGATAGTACTGGCCACGCATGGAAAAAGATTGCCTGACAAAGGTTAAAACTTGTGACACGTGTCAGCGTCACGCAAACCTTATACACGTGTCACCTACAAAGTTACATACGACTCAGATAACATGGCCATTTCAATGATGGGGACTAGACATCATAGGTCCCATCACACCGAAATCTTCCGTAGGTCATAGCTTCATAATTACTGCTACTGAGTATTTTACAAAGTGGGTAGAAGCTGTCCCTTTACGAAAGATCACATCTCAACAGATTTGCCATTTTATCTTAGACAATATAGTAACTAGATTTGGTCTCCCGATAACTATCGTGACCGACAATGGACCACAGTTTAGTAGTACGGAAACCAAATCCTTCTGTGATAGCCTTGGCGTTAGACAATCTTTTTCCTCGCCCTACTACCTGCATGCGAATGGTCAATCTGAAGCAACAAACAAAGTCATCATCAATCTGCTCAAGAAAATGCTCGACAGCAACAAGAGACGGTGACACGAAAAAATCCTCTATGTGCTATGGACGTATCGTACTACATGTAGGATGGCTACAGACAATACGCCCTATAGCCTAGTCTACGGATTTGAAGTAGTGCTGCCTCTCAAGTTGCAAATTCCTTCTCTGAGAATGGTCCTCTCCACCATTATAAATGAGGCTCAACACACCGAGTCTCGGATCATGGATTTGGATTCAATGGAAGAGAAGCGAATACAGACGTTTGATACAATTGAAAAGTATCAAGACAAGTAGAGGCAAAAACATCGTCACAATCTTTAGCAGCGTCCGATCAAGAAGGGAGATTTAGTTCTCAAGGCCGTTCACGAACCAGTAGGCAAATTCTCTACAAACTGGGAGGGCCCTTTCTTGGTGATTGATGCATATAGCAACGGGGCATTCAAGTTGGCGGGTGCAGATGGCAGTGAGTTACCGAATCCTGTAAATCACATATATCTGAAGCAGTACTACATTTAGTAGCATCTCCAGTATGAATATCAGGTATGGCCAACATCATCCACTACGATGCTAAACTGGCAACAAACGTCCTCTACGACGTAAAACTAGTACTCCCCTCACGTGTCCACCACGACGCTAAACTGGTACTGATCATCTGCCACGACGTTAAACTGGCAAGTTGTGACCATCCACTACGACGTAAAACTGCCAATGCTGTACAGGTCCGCCAAGATGAAAAACTGGCACCTTTTGCACGCATCCGCCATAACGCTAAACTGGTACCGGCTGTCCGTCATGACATAAAACTGACAAAGGTAAGTAACCATCTGCTGAGACGTAAAACCAGCACAGACTTATCCCTGGGTCATGACATAAAACTGACATCCACAACACGGTCTTCTAAGACCATAAATCAGCCCTGCCACCATCCGCTACGACGTAAAACTAACGTTTTTTGGTCCGCCCAGACTTTAAACTGGGACCATGGTCTACTGAGACTTAAAACTAGCAATGATAGTCTCCCAAGACTTAAAAATGGTGTGTACAAACTGCTTTCATGCAACTCAAGTGAGCTTGATTATCTCTGTGCAGCTGCAAGATACATGGGATGGGACGCTGGGACAATCCCAGCGTCACTACCTCACCGGCATCCTACTGATTCCTCGGATGTGCCGAAGGGCATACTACTGACCCCTCGGAGATGCCGTTGCCACATTTATTCCAGTGGTGGTACCTCTGAGAGGTTAGTTTCACCGTCTGGAGCCCCAAAGGTGTGCACATCAACTACGGCTTTGGGAATCTTCACTCATCATCGCTATCAGGCCCTGGCTTCACAGATTCATCTGGCCGGTTCTTTGCATAACCAGTCAAATGCGCTGAGTCTGATGTCCTTTGGTGGTGATATGCTAGGCTGAGCATTAAGGGTGAAAACTCAGGCGTCGTGCTACAATTCCTCCTTCATGGCCCACTCACTTCATCTTGCCTCCAATAGCACTTGTTTCAACAACCTCGCCTCCAGTTTGCACAGACAATGGCATCCTCTATTTTCTTCTGTGGTTGTAGGTTACTTGCTTTGCGGACGTCGTTCAAAGGTGCGTTCATCTTAGCAGTGAAGTACAAACAGTGTTTTGAAATGGCTACTCAGGTTAGCTTGTCCACTTAGAAGTGCATCCCTCTTTCCCTTGTGACCCTACCCTTGGCTCTTAATCCGCTTCATCCTTACCATCTACTTTCTGTATGCAAAAGCTACATACGCAAGCACCTGTTTTCTGCACTTGCACTGCAGTCAAGTCCATAAGCTGGCACAACGTAGTTAAGTGTCATAGCGGAGATATCGCAGAAGTGACGTGTTGTGCTCCTTCTACAAGCATTCCCGCTATAGTCTGTAACAGAGAAATCTCAGACTGATGCGCTATGCTCATCTGAAAGCATTCCTGTTAATATAAGTATGCATACGTTTCTGTGTGTTCAATGAGCGTATTCCATACTTCCACCATCCTAACTCATTTGAGTCTTCCCCGAACCTGTTTCCTGCCAAATCATCTTATCTCCCATACCCTCCATCCTTGCTCCTCTATGTTGACAGGGCAACACTTGAGTGGCCATTGATGGACATTGTTGGTACATTTACCAATCCGGTGTTTCGTATTCTTTGTCGACGTCTTTCAGGCAAGCCCTCTACCCGTCAACAAAGAGGGGCCATTGAAACACCGTGAAAATTGTGAGTTGGCCTCAAGCAAAGATTCGCGCTCAGGCAAGAATACATGACTGAATTCCAGAAGGGAGAACAAGGTAGAGTAAGGCAAAGAGACGCGTAGCATCAACTCTTCGATTTCCTTTGTAGATTTCCAACATCACTATGTTTTATCTTTGTACGCTGTATCACGCAACATAGCATAATGACACTTAGCGTGACTCTGTTCAACATAGTCTAGTATCAGAAGGCAACTTACTTCGGCACCTAGAGAGGCTTAAGCAGCGTAATATGCGACTTCTTGTATATTTTTCTAAGTCTTTTGTCCAAGGCCGAGTTTACGCTTTGTTACGCACGGCAGCATAATGAGCTTCGAAAAAGTCAAAGAAAGTCCAGAAGAAGCGCAACAGATCAACTCTTTTTCCTTTTCTTGCGGATAGCTCATCTTACGCTCATTACGCAACGTAGCGTATCTCAGCGTAAGGCATCGCCAAGCTAATCATCGTTTTACGCTTCATTACGCTTGGCGGCGTAAACGAGCGTAAAATAGCTTGAATCCATTTTTTTCATGCTTTATTTCGCTCTTGCATGCGACGCAACGCGAATGAGCGTAATGTAGCCTAAAGTTAGCTGATACATGCCCAACGCACATCTTCTATTCACATGCACAGTACGAAAATGAGCGTATTGTGCATAATCATAGAGTTCAACACAAAGCTGGTTAGGTCAACGACATTTCAAAAGGTTTGAGACACGTGTCATCATAGCCATCCCTTCTCCACATATTGTCAAACCTATAAATGTCCCAGTTGGTGAAGAAAAACAAAGGCAACAAGGCAGAATAGAAAAAAGACAGAGACAGAAGCAGAGAGAGCAGCACTTTTGCAACTTTTGACAGCATCACCTTCTAACAGAGACAGAGCATATTTCGCTTGAGCATTGGCAGCAGGAGCGATTACCCCTTTGGCGAAGACACAACTTTCTCCATTGGTGATCATCGGTAGTTTCGAGCAAAGACTACCTAAGGTAGAAGGAGCAGATCAGAGATCAAGAGATCATCTGGTGTGGTTTGTAAGTTTCTATTGATCAGAAGTAGTTGATCAATAGACGTCAAAACTTGACCTTCCTTGCATCCCATCTATGGCCTACGAGGTAGATCGGACTTCATCCTGTATCTCTACTTGGACAGTTTTCTTGTTATTTTTTGTTTGCTTCACATCAAGTAATCGGGGTCTCCCCGTTGTAACGTGGTATACAAAATATTCATTCTTCAAGTCAAAACATAGATCTTGCAACCACATGTTTCTCTCGTATTTCTTTCTTCTTACCGTGTTAGCGTTATCATCGTTGTAATTCATCTACATTGTTTTCCTCTCATTTTGCGACTCGTCGAATCAAATCATTCCACGCAACATTCGTGATTTCCATCAGTTTACTGATTAGTAAGTCCCTGTCTGATCGACAAGACCGTTCAGGGTGCCATGGATTCGTTTTTCCAGCATAGCCCTCGCACGGATCTGTGGTCAAAACTGTGTACACGGAATTTTGTTTGGTATTTTCCAACTGTCAACATTTTCCGTCGTTACACCATGTACCACTCCTTGGTGGAAGTGATGATTGGCCACATGGGAGAGGTCTTCAGTTAGTCATATACTTATTTAGGTGCGTGCTCTAGGAAAGGACCAAAGTTTAATTCATGGAGCATTATTTTTTGAACATCCCTTGATCTAATTTGGTTTAGGTAGGCTTTTGTCAAGGTCACCTTGAGATTTTCTTATTGAGCTAATGCATCATCCTGATGGGAATGTTTTGTTGCTGATGCTGGTTCTGAAATCTATCAAGTAAATTCCACCTTAGCCTCTTCCCTAAGACGACCTATGGTGTGGGTTGCAAGTGGTTCTTCCTGGGCTTATTCTTGGCTCCTTCCCATTCTAGGTTGTTTCTCCCTTGGTTGATATGGTTCTGCTTGCTATGTGTGTTTGTCTTTTGGTGCCATCTGTGGTCACAACACATCCATGGATTAGTAGATATAATGTGTAACTTTATATTTTTTTAATACCTTCTCTTGTTAGTTAGTTACAATTTGGCTAAGGTTGGACCATGGAAAATTGAGTATTTTATTAATTATTTATTGTAAATGTCATCGAAGCTTGTTGGAAAGGTTTAACTCTTGTAAATTAGTGTTTAATAGTTGATATTTTAGTTAAACCTTTGTGCGAGTTAGAAAAATGGCAAAAACTTTTTTATCAAAAATGGCACATTTTTGGACCCCACGACTAAGAGCTTACCTCCAGTAACTACAAGGTCAAAGAATGGAGTGATTTGGATAAACGGTTAGGAAGTTATGGGCTTTGGAAGGTTTTGGGCTTTGAAAATTTGAAAAACTCCATTGGCATTTATGAGAAAATGTAAAAATTTCAAAGTGGAGTCATGCATATATATATATATATATAGTAAGTTTTTGCTATGTTGATGGGGTGACGTATATGGGGCCTTGTATATGCATTTGCTCCATTGATAGGGCCCTGTATATGAAGCCCGTAGGAAAAATTTTGAATTTTGAATATCTTAAAAAATACAAGGAATTTTTCAATGAATTTGGAGTCCATGGAGTACTAGAAAAGCCAAGAATATGATGAAATCATTGAAGAGGATCTTTGAAAGCTCAAAATTCAAAAATTTGATGGAAAATGTGTTTATTGAAAAAAATATGTAAAGAAGCACATGGTTTGATGCAAAAGATGGGTGTACAAAAGATTCTGATTGCAAGAATGCCTAAGGATACGATGCATAATGAATCCAACCAAGGGATATGAAAGTGGATCCTCCCCATAGCAAGAACCTGCCTTGTTTGCCCTTGCATAACCTCAACCTAAAGATTTTGTGAGCCCCATAGGTGAATAATTGTCAATGGAAGTTAAGGACTAAAACCTGAAAGATTCTACCTAAGAATTCAAGTACATCTGACCAAGACACCAAATCAAGAACATGGACTTTTGTTGTAAGGGAAATTACAAACAATAGAGACAGATGATGGAGAAGGTGAAATGGAATTATAAATTGAGGTCATAAGTCCCTTGTGGGGTTTGTGTTTAAAATGACCTAAGAAGATCCATCCTTAGTCTAAACCAAAGCCAACCTCTTTCAGTGACATTGCATCACCACTCTAAGATCAATCCATCCCCTTGAGACATAAGAGTGCTCTCATAGAACAACCACTATTCCATAAAGAGAAGAAAAGAGAAGCAAGAAGTGAGAGAGAGGACCTTAGTTAGAGGGCCCTTCAGGCATGGGTAACATGTGTTTCCAGTCCCATAACCAGTGCTTGTATCCAATTTATTTGTCTAAGGGATGCACTTTGAATTTCCATCATGTTTTTTATTCTTATTTTTTTTTCATTTTTATTTTCTTTTGTTTATTTTTTTTCTTTTTGGATGGGACCCATACCATGAAAAGACTTTATTCGACTTTCTATTATTGGTTGACATGGGATGGTAAGAAGTCTATGAAACTACTCAAGCACCCAAGTACATAGAAGAGTACAAAGAGTATTGAGTCCCCTTACAGTCACACCTTGTGCAAATCTTTAAATTCTTCCCAATTCTAGAAACCAAGGTCACAAATTTATTAAAAGTTGATTTAATTAAAGGGACATCAAATTTCCAAAATGAGAAAAACCATAGAGTTTGTGGATGGGCAGAAGTCATGGACTCATTGCCTATTCCATCAAAAAGAAACCATGACTTAGCCATTGGCACAAAAATTTAAAAATAGAAACCAAACATTAGCAAACAAAACATTAAGTACAAACCACCATTAGTAGCAACTATAGCACCATGGTTTCCTATTGGGACAAAGCACATTTATTAACAAAAATTAGAAAATCACACTAAAATAAAGTAAAATATATAAGAAAGTGTAAAATATTTAAGAAACATTCAAATGTACTAACGATGGTATAAAACAAAAATTGGTGCAAAATAGGAAAAAATTTTAAAGATCACAAAGGTATAAAATAAAAAAATTACAAAGACAAAAATGTGTAAAACAAAAAATAGAAAAACTTAAGGACCCACTTATATGATTAGCACAAATGACCATCTCCCCCATAACTAAGTTGGAATGAGGAGATTTGAACAATTAAGTGTGGTTGTTCATCCATTGAGGTATTTATTATAGTAGCTTTCTTGGGCTCATGGAAAGGCTTTATCTGTTGGATGTTGACCAACTACTTTTTATTTGGCATCTCAAGTTTGTATATGATCATGGCCCCAGAAGGAAAGGTTTCATCAATTATATAAGGTCCTTTCCACAACATTTAAAATTTAGTTTTCTAAGGTACATGTGTGGGATTCCAATAGAGAACCTTATCTCCTAGTTAAAATTTTACTTTTCATATTCTAAGGTCATGTTGTTGTTTGCTAAATGCCTTGTGCATTTCATTCAAAGATAGGCCTACCAATTGATTTTCATCTAGCATATTTAGGTTGATCAGTCTTTTTTTTCTGTGTCAAACTTAGGTCAAGATTTAGATCATAGGATGTTGAAAGTGTATGGAGCTTGGATTAGATTGGGAGCATTGGAAGTTTTTTGTACACCATTTTATAACGAGAGTAGCCAATAAGAAGTTTACATGTTAAGTGGTAGGAACAAAGGGCATCGTTGAATTTTGTACTCCAGTCTCTCCTATATTTGCTAATAGTTGTTAGAATCTTTGTGATCTTCCTGTTAGTTACCTAAGCTTGACCATTGGCTTGGGGGTGATATGGTGTTGTTAGTTTATGCTCAACCCCCAAGTGTTGCATGAGTTTTTTAAAAGTGGCACCTATAAAATAAGTTCCATTGTTAGAAATCAATGCATGTGGCACCTCAAATCTATTTATAACATTTTGTTGTATTAATCGAGTAGTAGTCGATCATGTATAATTGATGATGGCTATGGATTCTACCCATTTGGTACAGTAGACAGCCATGATAATTATATACATCTTCTTGTTGAACATGGGTGTGATGGGATCCATGAAGTCAATGCCCCATCTGTCAAAAGGTTCCAGTGGTAGAATCCACTATTGACGACCCTCCATTCATGTGGTCATCCTACCATCTTGTTGACAGTGCTCACAGATTGGATAAATTAGTGGACATCCCTAAAGATTATGGACCAATAGTATCCTGCCATCAAGATTTTTATGGCCATGCATCTCCCAGCATAGCAGCCTTCACAAGGACCTTCATGAGCATCTTGGAGAATGCATAATTGATCTACATAAACATAGATGAACCAAGCCATCAGCACACACCTTGTAAATGTGTCCATTAATTTCCATAAAGTGCTTTAACCCAATGAAGAAATTGTTACTTCTTCCTATGGTCCAAATATTGTGGCATCTCCTGAGTGAGAAGATAAGTGAGGATGTCATCATACCATTTTGTTTCTATGGGAATTTGTTCATTTATTGCAGTAGTAAAGAGGAGTTTGTTAGGAAATAGATCAAATAATGAACTTTCCTCCTCTTTATTATCCCATCACAACTAAAACAAGTGGTCAGCGATCACATTCTTAGTTCCTTTTCAATCTACCATTGTAAGATCAAATTTTTGCAAGAACACTAGCCACTATATGACATGGGGGCTCACCATTCGTTGTTCATGAGGAAGCATATGGCACTATGATCAGTGTGCACAAACACACTTTATAGCCAAGCACATAGTGCTTGAACTTTTTGAGAGCATACACCACTACCATTAGTTCTTTTTTTTATAGTGGTGTAATTCAGTTGTGCACCCATAATGCTTCTACTTCTGTAGTGGATGTAATATGGACATTCTTATCATCTAATTGTGTAAGCACAGCTCCCAAGGCATAGTTAGATGCATTTGTCATGATATGAAATGATCTAGACTAGTTAGGTGCTTGTAGAATTAGACTCTATATGAGCTTCTGCTTGAGGCTCTAGAATGCATTTTTGCATTCTTGGGTCCAAATGAAAGGAGAATCTTTCTTTGTCATCTCAACCAATGATTTTGTAATCTTAGAGAAATTCTCTATGAATCACCTATAGTAACTAGTGTGTCCAAGGAATGATTGAATATCTTTCATAGTTTTTGGTTTGCGGGTGATTCCTTGGATGATCCTTATATTTCTGAGGTCTACCTCAATCCCTTTTTGTGAAATTCTGTGCCCTAGTATAATGTCCTCTTGAACCTTGAGATGGCTCTTTTGCTAATTGAGCAGTAGATTTGTTTCCATACATCTTGTTAGCACTTACTTAAGATAGTCCAAGGATTGCTCAAATGTAGCTCCATAAGTGGAGAAGTCATCCATGAAGGCTTCCACTCTGCTACCCATTTACTACTAAAAGATACTTAAAACCAGTTATTGGAAAGTGGTAGGAACATTGCATAGATCAAAAGGCATCTTGCAATATGCAAGGATCTCCTAGGGATTTGTGAATGTTATTTCGGTCTAATCTTCTAGTGCAATTTGGATTTCGTTATAGCCACTATAACCATCAAAAAAACTATAATAGCCTAGAAATGGTGTCCAACACCTAACCAACGAATGGTAATGGAAAATGATCCTTGAATATTTTCATGTTCAATAGCCTTAAGTCGATATAGACCTGCCATTTGCCATCTTTCTTTAGCACTATCACAAGTGGGCTGATCCATTCGGTAACCACAATGGGGTAGATGAACCCTACCTTAAGGAGTTGCCCAATCTCATCTTTGATAATTTGCTTTAATTTTGGATTCAATCATCGTTGTGCTTGCCTCCTTTGATTTATGGATAAATCAATGTAAATGTAATGCTAGCATATCCATGGATCAATTCCAATGAGTTTAGGATATGACCAAGCAAAGGCTGTTGGCCATTTGTTGACCACTTTTAATAGTTTTTCTTTCTATCCAAGAGCAAGTTTAGCATTGAGTATAACTAGCTTGCCATTTTTTAAGAATGCATATTTTAGGATGGTAGGTAAATTTTTTAGCTCTAGGGACTCTTGCTTGAAATTCTTAGAGATTGCCAACTCTCCCCAATTGGTATTAGTGTTTTCATCATTAGAGAGTTGGTGATGAACTTTCTTGAGTTCATCCATGCCTACAACATAGGCACATGTCAGGCTCTTAGTAGGTTCCATGCACATTGTGCTACTATTAGAATTAGCAATTAGCCATTGGATGTCCTCTTGTTTTGTGGCTATTATGTATAGACACCTTTGAATATCTACTTCTTATGCATACTACTTGCATGTAGAAACAGATGCTTATTTCGCTACCTAGAGGTTCTACACACAATTGCACCCTATGTCATTGTACATGATACATGGAACTCGTCTCTTCTCGATCTTTCCAAATGCATTTTCTTTAGAGATTTCCAAGGAAAGATCTTTGATGCCCATTCTTGCATCTATAGTATGTAACCATGCCCTTTCCATAATGATTGGGAAGTCCCCCTTTCTATTTTTAATCCTTATTTTCAAGAAGTCAATAAGATAAGACCACCTATAGATAGTGGTCACAATGTTCTTAACTAGTCCCTATATAATAGTGAAAGATTGGTCTACTAATTCTAATATGATATTTCCCTTCTTAATAGGCATCAGGTTCTAGGTAGTATACATATCATGAGAAATCAAATTCATGTTAAAACCTAAATCAAGAATAGACTTACATGATTCATTTCCAACAATATATAGATAGATGAGAGGACTTCTAGGATTAGCTAATTTCCAGTTAGATACAGCATGGGTAAGCATAATAATATGGAGTTTAGGTGACATTTGGTTTGAAAGGGACTTGATGAAATAATTTGCAAAGAGTGAAGAAAGAGCAGGGTGGCTAGTCACCTAATTTGGTGAGGGCTTAGTAGGGTTGGTGGATCAGAAGAAATTTCTTTTATGAGCATGAGGTTCTAAACCCCTTGATTGATCAACCAGTTATAGGTTGATAGCCCTAGTAGCATTATGTTGTTGCAGCTAGGTTATAAGTTCATCTTGCATAGATGGAGTAGGTGGTAATTGGGTTGTGGATGAAGGAATAGGTGTAGGGACAAGAGGAGAATAAGGATGAAATGTTTCATCCATCTTGGAATGCATAGAATTAGCTCTATAGTACTCAAGAGGATACTAGAAATGATAGAATGAAGAAGTCTGATTGGAAGAGTCATGTGGAGACAGTGGTTACTAAATGTAATATCCATATGGATCAGGTTGCCTATAAGGGTATTGTTGCCTTGGTGGTGGAATTCCCCATGACTGTAGTTGGTGTCATTGTTGGTATTGCTTGTACAGTAGCAGTGGTGCTCTACTTGGATAATACTATTGTTGTTAATGGAACTACCTAAGATTGCCTTGAGGATAAGGCAATCTTCTGGCTACTTTCCTTCTTACTAGTTTTGGATTTAAAGCATACAGCTCAAACTCTTGTAAGTGTGACATAATGTGATAACATCCCTTAGGATTTTTGTATTAGTAGATGTCACACCCACCATCATCATCTAATTCTCTATTTACAACTTCATCTACTACAACAACTTTGCCCTTACCCCTTTGGTAGGCACATTTAGCTTCTTTTTGCCTCCTGTGGTTACAATTACTATACTCTCTTGATTCTTTGGTGATTTTTAGAGTAGTTTGGAATTTTTAATCCAATGAATCCCACATTTTTTTTTTACCTTGGCTAAACTTTAGACATAGAATTTTGTATTGACAAGGTCTTTCTGTTTACCACCTCATCAAGTGGTTATTCTTCCTCATTGTCATAAAATTGGACTTCCCTCTTTCTAATGGAAGGATTCCTATTGTATTCCTTCACACTTTCTTATTTTCTCAACTCTCCTTCTTCTTTCACTACTTACTTAGTAAGCCTTTATATTTGATGGGCTTGAAGTTCTAATAGTCTCCCTTAGGCATACACCCCAAGAGTTCTTTTGGTTTCTACTCTGATTCCATCTTTGATATGGAAAAGTTGTTCCATCTAGGAATAACCATGGAATTAGTGCATGATAGAATAAGATCTATCCATGGTGGCATCCAAGGGTTCATGGCATCCAACCTTAGATTTGCCTTCTTAGATTAGACACTTTGGAATATGTTTGATACTTATCATTGAATAACTCTAGCATCATACTCCACATGTGAATAGATTCTAGCTTCAAGAGTTGATACCAGCTTTCTACTTCCTTGATGAGTGTCCTACAAAATAGCTTTAATTATTGCCAATAATTTTCAATATTATGTAAGGCATAAGCATCATGGAAAGCTTGGAGATGTGTTTGTGAATCAGAATTATATCCCCTCTCAAATCTGTGAATATTGTTCATATCAACTCGTCTGATTCAACTATCTTTCACATGTCTAGTTGGAATTTTTATAGCCTCTACTATATTTATCATGCTTTGAGTTTCTAGAAAAGGTTCATCATCATCATTATTTCTTTGTTTCTAATTATGTCCTCCATTACCCCCTCATTCGTTATGGGTTCATCAATCATTATTGTTGTCTTTTTGTTCATCTCCATCATGATTATTCTTTCTATGGCACTTGTTAGAACTAGAAGAGGAAGAAGAAAAAGATGCAGATGAAGAGGAAAAAGAAGGAGGAGGACTACCAGCACCATGATGTCTACCAACTTCCCTTTTATTGTCATGGCCACATTCATCAGTCTTCTTATCCTCTTGACATTTGTCCAAGCCCCTACCTTGACTACCATCTATCCTTGAACTTGGATTGTTGACATTATACCATAGATTCATAGCCACACCTCCATCATTAGTAACAAGGGATGAAGAATTTTCATGTTGAGAGCCCCTTGAGGAAGGATCCTCATTGTCATCTTGGTTTAGTAGGAATAAGGGATTGGTGAACTATGTTCCCTTCATCACCTCATGGTGCCTCTCCTAGTGTTGATCTCTCTTGCATTGTGTTTCAATGGGATGATATTCCTAGTAGTCATAATCATGCACAACGTATTCCTCTTGAAGATCTTGAATGCCTAACTACTTAAGAGTTTGAAGTAGCATCATAGGCACAGATCAATCAAGAGGCATTACAATGTTGCCTTCCATATCACATCATCATAGTTATTCATCCTAATGTAGGATGAACGTGAAGTTAGGAACATACTCATCTAATACCACCTTGAATTCTTGAGGTATAGATAGTTTTGTATCATCTTTCCTATGAGAAGAAGACATTTTTCATGCTAGGTTTGCTTAATGATTACATGAACTATATCTTCAGCCATGAACTATATCTTGAGGCATAAGCTATGAACTATATCTTTACCAATTACATGCTAGGTTTGCTTAATAATTACATGGACAACATATCCATTAAGTCCAAAGTTCCTAGTGACCATGCTAATAACCTAGATCTTGTGCTTAAACAATGCCTCAAATATGAGCTTAGGCTAAATCCTAAGAAATGTGTCTTCCATGTCAAGATTGGTAAAATGCTTGGCTTTGTGGTATCTAAAGTAAGGATATGTGTGGATCTTGATAAGGTTAAGGCCATATCCAAATTAGCAACACCTACCAACCTTAAGCAGCTTCAAGGATTACAAGGTAGATTGCAAGTTATTTGTAGTTTTATTGCTAGGCTTAGGGATAAATTACAGTCCATGCAACACTTGCTTAAGAAAGGGGTTCACTATAAGTGGATAACTCAATTCCAAGAGGCCTTTGAAAATCTTAAGCAAGAGTTGACATAACTATCGACAATCTATCCTCTACAAGAGGTAGACCATTTTACATCTACTTGGTCATCTCCAACACATCCATCACCTCTCTACTTTGTTAAAAATGTGATGATGGAGCAAAAATGCTAGTGTACTATCTTAGCCATGCATTAGTTTCCCAAAATACTAGATACACTAAAGTGGAGAAGTATTTTCTAACACTATTCTTTTAATTTAAGAATTGGAGACACTACCTCTTCAGAAGCCAAGTTAATGTCATTTGCAAAGATAACATGCTTAGATCCATAATGACCAATATCTATGAGAGTAGCCACATAGCCCAATGGAAAGCCATAACAGTGGAGCTTGACCTTCACTACATCTCTTAATCTTCAACAAAAGGTCAAGCTATAGTTGTACAACTCACAGTTTGACTTGTTGATGACCAAACAACCATCGATCATGAGTTCCCTGATGAGCATATTAGTATTGTTAGCCAAGTTGCTAAGCATTATGAGGTACAAAGCTTCAAATGCCCATGGGGCCAATGCCACTACCATCATAACATTCCCATTTGATGAAATCCAATCCTTCACCTACCGTTTTGAGTTCCCATGTACTAACAACATAGTAGAGCATGAGGGTTCAATTAGAGGGATGATGATAGCTCATGACCTAGGAATTTGATGCTTAATGATTACAGGAAATTCAAAACTTGTGGTTAATCAAGTAACTAAATTCTATGCATGTAAAACTAAATACTTACAACCATAGTGTGACATAGGGAAGTAACTATTACAACAATTCGTAGACATTGATATTTAACACATACCCCAAAATAAGAACACCATAGCCAATGTAATTACAACATTATCTCTAAGTATGACACCATATGTGTTTAGTAAGTTGTCCACCTTAGCCATGAACTATGTTATTCCCATCATGCAGAACACTAAAGATACCTTTGTAGCATCATTTGTACTTCTCCTACTAGGGATTGGTATGATAATATCAAATTTTACCTCATGCATGGTGACTCTTCAGAAGGCCTGACTATTGCTCAAAATGATGTTTTATGAAAAAGATCAAAGTAGTATGTCATCATAAGTGACAACACATTATGTTGCTGATCCTATTATGACATATTTCTAAAATGCTTAAGTAAAATTGAAGCTAGAACAATCCTAGGAGAGGTTCATAAGGGTGTTTATGGGGGGGACATATAGGACCAAGTTCTATGGCCACTAAGATTAGATGGTTTGGTTACTATGGGATCCATATGGAAAGAGATTTCATGTATAAGGTTAAGCAGTCTGACACATGCCAACAATACAATAACCTTATACATGTATAACTAACTTAGTTACATACCACTTAGATCACTTGGTATTTTCAACGATGGGGGTTGGATCTCATTGGACCTAAAACACCCAAGTCTTCTATAGGTCATAGCTTCATCATCACTACAACTAAATACTTTACGAAGTGGGTTAAGGCTATTTCCCTAAGAAAGACTACATCTGAACAAGTTTGCAAATTTATCCTAGATAACATTATAGCCCATTTTGACATTATCATGATCATAGTTACATATAATGGACCACATTTTAGTATCCACAAAATAAGATATTTCTATCACAACCTAGTCATTAAGCATTCTTTCTTGTCACCTTATTATGCTCAGGCCAATGGACAAGTAGAGGTAAGAAAGAAGGCCATTATCAACTTACTACAGAAGATGCTCAATAACAACAAGCATAAATGGCATGAGTGGCTTGTCCATGTGCTATGGGCCTATAGAATGACCTATCACATAGTAACTAGTGTAACCCCATATAGCCTGGTTTATGATTTTGAAGCTATTTTACCTCTTGAATTGTAGGTGTCATCACTTCAAGTAGCCTTGACTGACTTCATCAACGATGAGTAGAACAAGGTGTTGCAGATAGCAAGCTTAGACTAGTGGAGGAGCAACATATGCAAGTGCTTGCTCACATCAAACACTCTCAAGAGAGGCAAAAATGACAACACCACCATAACTTAACCAAGTGTAAGATCAAGGAAGGTGACGTGGTTCTCAAATTCATTCACAAACATGCGGATAAATTCTCAACCAATTGTGAAGGATCCTTCTTGGTTACTAGAGCCTATGGTAATGGATCATTTAGGATATCCAACATGGATGGGAATGAGCTAATTAATCTAGTCAATCATTCCTATCTAAAGTCATATTACAGTAGCCAACAGTCATAAATAAGTGAGCCTACCCTAACACGGCATGCTGAGGCATTAAATCAATACCATGACCTGCCAAGGCCTAAAACTAGTAACACCATAGCCTATTGAGGCCTTAAAATATTAATTCAACCTATCAAGGCCTTAAACTAACACCATGGTCTACTATGACCTTAAACTAGCACCATAGATTACCAGGGCCTTAAACTAGTAACATGGCCCATCATGGCCTTAAATTGGAAACATTGGTAACTTGGGTGGGTTGGTTTGATTCTCTATGTAATCTATATATGCATTGCAATGTTGTAACATGCTTTGTTTGCTTAGTTTTCTTGCCCTCTTAGAGTTGTGTTTATAGGATGAATCCTAGGATCATCACAAGGGTACAAGTCATTATAGTAGCAAATCATCATGTGATCTCAATGTATAAGATTCGGTGAGCTTGCCCTGCTATGTCAAGCATACTCATACCATTTTCCTCCCTCTAATACCACTCCTTGAGCCCAACCCCGTAGCTTAATGATAACCTTTCTTACCCTACAAACCAATGTTGGCCTATGTTTGCTACTCATGCACTATAGTAAAATCATATGTCTCCAACATTCTCCATCCTCAAGTCTACTTGAATATAACACAACTCATTTAGTGGAAAAATAACTAAGTCCATTGAGTGTGACACACCTCATTTGATGGGGTAACTCTCAAATCCATTGAGTGTAATGCAACTCACTTAATGGGAAAACTATGTCAAACTTACCCTAGAAATGAAAACCAATTAAGATTTTACCCCACAAAAAAAAAATAGGGGAAGAAAATTGCCAAGAAGAAAAATGGTGAAATAAGCCTTGAAGCCCAATGGCTGAAGAACTCTTGGGGCAAAGTGATTGGTTTCTCAAATGTAATTGCTAAGTGACTAACACTTCAAAATATGTAAATACTACACTATAGCCATGGTGACAACACTTGGAATGCATTCTTAGCCTCCATGATTATATCCCTAATTACCCCTACCATTCCTCCATCATAGCCTAATCCCATCATCACAAGCACTCTTCGACATGGTTTGACATGACTGGATCAAGCACAGAGAGGGAATGTCGATGGTGGACCTACAATGATGTTTTGCATTCTTTGTCGGTGCTTTTCAAGTCAATCCTCCAAACACCAACAAAGAGGAGCCAATGAAACACCACCAAATTTTCATATTGAAACCTTTGTAATCCCATCCCATAAAACCCAACGTAATATTTTTTTGTAAATGTGAAGGTTGTAACCCATAAGGGGACAATCTCACATGTTTCATACTTTTGGGGCTAAAAATGCTTCATAAGTGATCAAAGCCTCATTCCCCAAGTGAAAAGAGTTACCTAGTGTCTATATTTTGGCTTGGGGAAGTCAAAAATGCCTTTTGGAATGCTAAAAATGGCACTTTGATGAGTTTTATGGGGGATACATATTTGTCTACGCTGGCATACCTCCTATAGGAGGGTAAGCCAGCTAAGAGACTTTAAAGCTAGCATGGAGGAGTGTAGGGGGTGGAACTCACCTACCCCCAATGTGGAAAGAAAGGTAACCTAGTCAAGAGGGGTTGACCTTCACCCCCCAACATTAACCTCCCATCCCCGCTAAACATTGACACTCTCCCCCAAGTGGGAGGGGGTCAACCAGCTAGGAGATAAGGGGTCAGATAGTGTGGAGGGGGCCAAATAGCTAGGATGCATGGGGCTAGATCTCAACTACCCCTTGAACATGACAACTAATTTTTAGTAATTTGGTAGCCAATCAATTAGCCATTTCCAACCAAAATCATGGAAATAATCCTATAAAAACCAAACCTTGGCATCATGTCAAGGTTCCATACTTTTTCAATTTAGCATCCTTGGCATTTTTGGAATCCAAGAGGTTTTTCCTCTTTAGCATAAACGTAGCTTCTTGGAGCTCAACAATGTAGAACCTCTATAACATGTTAACCCCCTTAGGATTTGTGACCTTTGGATGTCAACTTTATCCCCTGGGATCCCAAAATCCTAGCGTGGTGCACTTTGGTTACCCCAATCCCTTACATTTTCCTAACCTCAGTAGTAACCAACATTATAGGTCTAAGGTGGTGACATAGGAGGTTTGATAGTATTAGAAGTGACAAAGATACTGAATCATGGAGTT
Organism: Gnetum montanum; assembly: GCA_015680685.1. Lineage (NCBI taxonomy): Eukaryota > Viridiplantae > Streptophyta > Gnetopsida > Gnetales > Gnetaceae > Gnetum > Gnetum montanum. The sequence goes on from MNCI01018365.1 coordinate 342,999, forward strand.
GATCGTGGCTTCAATGGGCTCTGAACCCATGTCCAAGTGAACCCCCCTTTTCCCTCCTCTTGCACACCAAATTTGTACACCTATTTCAACTCATTCTATGTTTAGTTAATAAAGTAGATGATTTTATTTTATATACAATTCTAGAGATAATTTTTATATTTTTAGTACATTATTTTATAAATCTGCATCTTCTTGCTTTGGTACCCCCATTTTGCACCCCCCCTCAAGTTCCTAGGTGGTCTATCGAACTGGCCAAGGCACCCTTAATCCCATTTTTCTTGCAGAGGCCCTAGGGGATTCAGGGTTAAGGCTACTTGCAAATGAGAATCCTTGCTTTTCTAGTAAACAAGATTTTTTATTATAATAATTTATTCTTTTTAAGTCCTCTATCTATAGGTCTTTATTTTTCACTTCTACTTTATAGGTGTGGGCCATTCTAAGATGGGTTTCCATTCTAGATTTTATGTTGACATGGAATTAATTCTGGCCTTCACCATCTAGATCTCTTTTTCATTGATTTTTTTATACATTCCCACCTGATCTTGGAATTTTTCCTTGAGTCTTTCATGCTTCTTTCACTTATTCTACGATATACTAATTTCAATGATTAAGTTCTAATGGATGGTGCATACCTCCTCCATGAAAAGGACTCTAAATTTTTTTGTGATGTGGCTCATATCTTGGTTGGCCCTCACCAACTATTCCCTTAGCTGGTGGATGCTCTCTTCCAAAATATTTTTTTATTTTTCAAACATGGTCAACTACATGTTATCTATAGTGAGTTGTTTATTTTTCTCTTGTAAGGTAGTAAGTGCTTTATCATAAGCATATGTTTGGGCTTTGGCCACTAAAGCATCCCATACTATCATTTCTTTCTCTTTCTCCATCTCTTTATTGTTCTTAAGCAGGTAATTGATTTGCTCAGTTATGAATTATGCTAGCTATTCGAGTGCAATGAACTAAGTTGGATTTCTCCTTTCTACTCTCAAGGCTATGAGCTCTTCTTGTAATCTATGAAGCTCATTCTTAGCATGCTCTACCGTAGTTTCATCCATGATTAGTTTTCCTTTGGTAGTAATCAATTCAGATTGTGTTGTAGTGACATTGCTAGGAATGTTGAAGAAATTTTTCATAACCTGTCATATTTGCAATAGTCTATTTAACACATCTTCATGATCTACAGGAGTCATAGAGGTACTAGCTAACATTTGAGCATCTTTGGTTAAAAAAATTAGCCAGTGACACAATAGATACATTGAAGAATTCTTTAATGTGATCTATGATCACTTCTATGACTCCCATTGCATCATGGTGCTACATAAACAGCTCCTTCTCCAAATTCAAGCACTACTTGGAATGATGCGACATTCTTGAAAACCTATTATGACCACTAGGCCTATCCTCCTAACTATAATGATATTTGTCCACTGGCAGGATTTGCAGAGATAGTTGGCTTGACTACATCATCAATTACTTTGAATAAACTGGCCTTTCCCTACTTCCCCAACAAATGGTTTCTACAATTTGCTACAAATGACTCATTGAATGCCTATAATCTTGTGATGACAGTGGTGAAACTTATTGTTGTTGTTCTGTGGTTTGGGTAGTCTCCTTAGTGCCTGGTTGTTCTTTTATTTAGTCCTTGTTGAGAGGCACTAGCTTGAGCATTTCAGCATAGGAAGCATTTTTTTGCCTTTCTTAATGCATCACTTGTATACCCTAGGATGCTAGCTCATTTGCATAACTTTTAGATAAGGCAAGGGAATGGAAGTGTTAACTTCACTACCTTCTTCTCCTTGAATTGCCTTTGGATTTCTATGAAGTAGAGGTGAGTGATGTTAGCATTGAACTTTTCCATTAATATTGCACTCTCTCTAGTCTCAAATGTAGAGATTCAGTTCAATCTCTTGGTGGAAAATAGGTGATAAGTGCCAATTTTAAAATAGATATTTCCTTCTACAATTAGTTCACTGTATTCTTTATTGTCCTTGCCATATGCTCGTTGCAACCATAACTTCTTGGTGTTTATGTCAGATCTTGTTGATATCTATGCCACCTTTGCCCCTTCATTGGGCACATTCAATACCTCTATAATTTCCTTAACTGAGTAAGACACCAAGATCCCTTCAATTTTTACTATAGCATTTGCTTCTTGATTTTGTCAAAATTAGAGTATTTCTCCTAAATACCACTCCTTGTTTGTTGTCAGAGTAGGCCACAAAGGAGATGGCTGAAATTGGGCCTTAAAACTTTTTGGGGAAAATTCCAAAAATATACTACAATTAAGTTTCAAAATTACTATCGACATGATGGATTTTTCCTGAATAGTTTGAAGGCATTTAGATGATAGTGTGAGTTACTATCCCTAGATGGGAACTTGTGGAATGTCTGCTTCTACTTGAGAAGATTGCTCCATGGTAAGAGTTTGTTGATGAATATTGAAGGATTGTGCCTCCTCCTCTCCCTACTCTTCTTGTAGGTTTTTCTCACTTACTTGTCCTCTTCCACTTTCTTGTGGTATTTTTCTTGTCAATTGCAGAAGTTCCCCTTGTGCTCCTCTTTTTTGGACCATCTACAATCAAACAAGTGTTTGGAATTACTAGAGTATTCTCATAAATGAGCAACAATTTGGTACCTTACTCCTATCCTTAGTTATTTCAAGTTCTTAGTTTATTATGATTGATGACTTAGAAAATTTTTCAAGAACAACCCCATTAGTACTTTTTTATGGCATAAAATGTGTGGTATGATCAATTAGAAGTCTTCTTAAAGTTGTTTTGGCCTTGACATAAGTGATTTACTTTAAAAATTCTAGATATGTCCCCTTAAGTTACCCTTATAATACCTTCTAGTCATTAGCAACTTAAAATAAATTGAGTTGAATTTTCCTCATTAGCACCCTCCATATATAATATGAGCATTTTGGGATCATGTAGATTCAAAAATCATAAAAATCGAAGCAATAATGTGCAAGTTATGGGAACTACAAGATGGGGTGTTAGAGTGCATAGTTACAAAGAAAAATTAGCAACAACTCTCCTCTTATGAAAATAAGAAACAAAAATTTTTTCTAGCTCCCCCATGCTATATATAGTACTTATAAGTGTGATGTCATAAATACACCATCATAGATGTGATATCGTAAGTGCCTATGACATTGTATCTACGATATCATCCTATAAAAAATCAAATTTTCTTAATGTTTTTTAGGGAAAATTGAGTCCAATTAGATGGATAGAAGATATACATCATGTTGAAATGGTCTTGAAATGGAGATGATGCTTTAGTTGTGAAAAATAAGCATTGAAAGTCTATGATTAATAAATCTTGGGCTATGAAAGTGTATGAGGTGTTGATGAAATGAATGAGATAGACAATGGTGTTGTGTCATTAGAATGGATAGTGTGAATGATATGGAAATTTTTTATTATCATTTATTAGAATTGGAATGCTCAAGATGATGTGGAATCACTTGGTAGGTATAAGATACAACAGCTATACAAGTGGGTCCTCCCCAAAGTAGGCTCTAGCCATTAATGCCCTTATATAGCCATGCCTAAACATGTCCTTAGTCACTTAAGGAGTTGAATGTAATGCATACTTTTTTAGCAAGAAATTCATGTTTGTACCACCAAATTGGAAAAATAAATCTATGTTACACAAAATCAGAAGTTATGACTATTCAAACAATGAGATGAAATGGGCTTAGAAGGAATTGTAGAAATCGAGATGTGAGATGTCTTACCATAGGTATGATGAATTATTGTGTTTTATTAGTCATTAAGATAATCATTAGCCTTTTTGTCTAAGATTCAATCCAAGTCTAGATCACATTCCAGTGACATCGCATCATTTCATCTCTTGGAGTTATAATCATAAGACTATCAATGTTACAAGGAGTATTGACACTTGGCATATTGTCTAAGGGAGGATCTTTATTCATGGTTTCTTTATTTTTATTTTTATATATCTAAGAAGCCACCTACCTTCAAGCATGGGTAACATGTCTTTCTAGTGGAACCCCTAGAAATTTATTTTGTGCTCTTTTATTTTTTATCTATGTAAACCTTTTAAGGTAGCACTCATTTAACTCTTACTCCCATTGTTCTTTAGATCTACAAGGATATAATACAACCTTGGTAACATGATAGGATTCACAATAATAATCCAACAAGAATCCACAAATCCCCTTGATGTAATACCCTTTTCATTCCCCCTTGGTTCTTCATTCTTCGATCTAAGCATAATGATCAAAAGTTTATTCTTAGTTGTATAATGGAATAGAATATCATTATGGCCATGGTAAGAACCTCTTATTAATGAAATGGATGGATGGATGGATGATGTGGGCTCATTGTGGAAATAATTAGTCTCTTATGACTTAATAACATAAAGAAATCTTCACGTTATTGGGCTACGTCTTGCCTTTATTTGAATGTGTTTTATTAACAATCAAATTTATTTACAAAGGGTTTAAAAAAAAAGTATGAAAGAAATGGAAAAGATAGTCAAAATAATGAAAAAGTATAAGGAATGAAAAATGTAAAAGAATATGAAAAATTGAAGAAATGGAAAAGTATAAAAGAATGAAAAACATCAAAGAATGTGAAGAATGAAAATAATTGTAAAACAAAAAAATAGAAAAATCACTTATTAATTCCAAACTTAAATTAAAGTATCTCCCCCATGACTGATCTCATAGGCGAGTGTTTGGAAAATGCTCCCTAAATCTCCTATAGGTGGTTCACCTACCATCTTTAGTGATGTAACTTTTCTATCATTATCCCATGTAATTTTAATAGTAGTTGAGTTGTGATCACCTAAATCCTTGTTCTCTTTTCCGTTTGGTGTATGATTATGAGTTATTGATTTCAATTTTGGGTCCTTAGTTGGAGTCATTTTCTTAGTTTGGGAACTAGTAAGTGTTTCAAATGTTTCCATGCATGTGTTAGAAAATTTTTTTTCCTTAGTTAGTGGCCATAGGATGTCTTTTAGTTTTGTTACCTCTACTCTTTTGGTTGCATACACTATTTTTTTACTGTTGCGGTTGTGGATTGAAATGGTAATTGTGTTGATGTTTTGAAGTGTCGGTCCATGATTGCACCCTTTTCCTTTAGCAGTAATGCATGGAATTCATTGCATGTGTATGGATTCATGCACTTCTTCTTGAGAAATATTAACCAAAAAATCTCTCATACTTAGGTAGCATCAACTGTGCTAAGCCACACCCTTCTCATGATTATTGGAAATTCCTTATCAACATCTTTCTCATCGATAATCAAAAAGCCTAATAGACATGACCACCCATTAACAATGGTCACTACATCATTTATCTACCCCAAAGGAGTGGTGAAAGACTAACCTGCAAGCTCCAACCTAATATATAGAATTCTTTCAATGGTGGTAGGTTCCATGCTTGATATGTAGGAAATCAAATTCACCCTAGAACCTAACTCTAACAAAGCTTTGCATGGTAAATTCCTAGCTATTCGTAGATAAATCATAGGAATTCCTAGATCAATTCTCTTCTTATGAAGTGGTCTTGCCTTAATCTAGTTAGTGACAATTTTAGTGAGCATGAAAACTTGTATGTTTGGACTTGAGGATGATAGAAGCTTGTCAATAGTGAGAAGATCTATTTTAGGAGAAGATGGTTTTGATGAAGCTCCAATTCTACCAAACTTCTCTAGACTTATCCTAAAGAAATAATGTTTCTTTATTTGGCCCTTAGCATTGCTAATGAGATCCTCCACTTGTTTTCTTACTTCCTTTGTAGCTTTCCTCTACTACAATTGTGACGGTAACTCTCCTTGCATCATGGTTAGAACACTTCATCAATTAGCCTTTGAATATGATGGATGGTTAGTTCTAATAATCTTCCCTAGGCATAAAACCTCAATGGTATCTCTATTTTTACTTCTTAGTCCATCTACAATGTGCCTAAGCTATTCCTTTGATGAAGATCTATGGCTTGGACATTTGTGCAACAATGAATAATATATTTCCATTATCACATCAAGGGTTTCATGGGTCCCTCATTTCTAGCTGTGGATTTGTTTTTCTAGATTTGATATCCATGAATAGGTCTAATATTTGTCATTAAATATTTCAAGTATGGTACTCTAGTTTTTGATGGATTTAGATTCCAACGACTTATACCAGCTTTCTACTTCCTTCACAAGTGTTCTAGAAAACAACTTCGATTTTTGCTAATCACTCTCTATGTTTTAAGGATACAAGAATTTTGGAATGCTTAAATATGATGTTGTGGATCAGTGTTGTAATTACCTTCAAATCATGGCATATTATTCAAATCTAGCCATTTGATTCAGCTATCTCTCATGTGCCTAGTTAGTATGTAGATAGCTTCCTAAATATTGATCATTCTTTGGATTTCCATAAGCGATTCATCATCATGATTAGCTTCGTATGCTTTGTTGTAGTGGTGACCCCTTCTATGCTCATGGCTCTCTTGATCCTCTCTTATATCTCTTCTTCTTCTTTGTTCATGCTCTTCATCTTCTAAATTAGAGTACCTTGAATATCTATTATGATGGTCATGAGTTCACCTTTCTTTCCTATCAGAGTACCTGTACTTATGTCTTTTCCTGTCAAAGTCTTCTGACGATTATGATGAGGCAAATGAGGTGGTAGGAGAACAATGTTGGCTAGTTCTTCTTTTGGGACGCTTGTATGTCTCTCTATAAGATTTAGCAATATCCCTTGGCCTATAGTCCCCCTTATATCGTAGTTCAATAGCCTCCACCTTGTGTGTCTCTACCAAAGTAGAATGAAGTTGGGCTTTGACAGGCTCCTCTAGTTTGATGATAGGTGTCTTTGAAGGTTCCTCATGGTTTTGGTGGAGTTGTTGTAAAATGAATTGATGAGCATCAAGTTCTTCTATGACAACAAAAGTGTTAGTCTACTTCCCTTTGCTATTGATGAGTGGCGAGGTACCCCTACACTCCACCATACGAATACGAGCGTACACACGCCATCCGGTCGAACTCCGCAGACTAAATGCCTTAACGCCACAAGAAATACTTGGGGTTAATCGTTCGTTTTCTTCCCAGGCTTGCTTGTATGTGTCACGGTGTATGGTTAAGCAAGTTTGAGGTATGTGATTTTTTTGGTATTTTCGGCTTATCTTCTATGCTACCAGGAGAAAGGGTTGAGAAAACTAAACTAACTCTAACTAAGATCTAAGTCTAAACTAACTAGCATCAGCATCCGTTCCCACTTACCAGCCACACCCTGAACTATGCAACTGCAGCTTACCAAACGCTAATCGTTACTGGGATCGCCACACGTAACGCAAGTGCTCGAAGTGGTCGTACTGAGGCACCTATTTAGCCTACGTGTGATAAGCAGCCGATTCCTTAGCCAGCCGTACACACCTGTGGGTGCTCGTAACTAAGTCGTACTTATCACACGATCTAGCCTAGCAATGAGCAGCCGATTCCTCAACTAGCCGTACACATCAGACCCGGGAGTTACCAAGCGCAGAATCCTGGAATACGCTACTGGGTTACCAAGCATCCAATGCTCGTAATTGAGTCGTACTCATGCATTGCGTCAAGCAGCCGATTCCTTGACTAGCCGTACACGTCCGTAGACGCTCGTAATCAAGTCGTACTTGAACGCACTAGGAAAGCAGGAAATAAAGCAATAAATGAAACCACGTGCTGCAAGGTTTATCCAAACAAGTTCGTCTTTATTGCCGTACACAACTTGGGTTCAGGTTACAAGCTGCTCGAATAAAGAGCCGTTCACTCTAGGACTCCTACTGCGGGCACATGGGGAAAAATTCTAACTCTGGAGTGATCAATCTGCCAGAGCTTCGCTACACTAGCCAGGATTGGGAAATGAAGGGAGTGCCGCCTCTTATTTATAGATATGGCGGCGGGACGCGATATCGCGTACGCGATATCGCAGGAGAAGACGCGATATCGCGTCCGCGATATCGCATGGGATGCGATATCGCGTCGGCCGCGATATCGCGTACGCGATATCGCGGCCTAGTGAAAACCGCGTCTCATCATACCCCCATGACTGAATGAAAACTCGTCCTCGAGTTCCTTACAATAATATCAGGTAGGTATGGGATTATTAGGGAAGATGGAACTAATGGGATGACATGTGAACGGTCTTTATTACAAGACTTGACAAAAACTGGTGTTCATGACAACATGGGTGAACACCTTATTACAATGACATCAGGCCACAGTTGGCAGCTGAGAGAAAAGAGGAGAGAGAATAGAAGAGAAGAAAGAAGAAGAGTCTTGTTGCTGCCAACGCCTAGATTGCGCCTTTCGTTGTCCATCTGTAAGCGCATTATCAATTCCACTCCTTGCATGCTGCTTCAGCGCTGCTCCATTCCAAGTGTCTGCTCCAGATCCATTCCGTTGTTGTATGATTGCCATCTGCACACACAACACCATCATATATTAGCAAGGGTAATTGAATCATTAAGTAAAGCATACCTTGCTTCGGTTTAGGCTCACTGGCTAAGGTGTGGTATGGCTGATATGGATCTGGGAAAATGTAGATGATGACTACCGAAGGTATAGGGGTTTGGAAGAAAAACGAAAAAATCCGGGGCTTAGGATAAAAATCGAAAAATCAGGCCCCGTACCCCCATGACTAATCGCGAACCTCCGGTAGCAATAGAATGGAGAGAGAAAAGGAATAGGAATGATAGGTAAAAAGGGGCAACTATGGCATCGAGAAAAGGATGTCATGATGGAAATGAACAAAAAATGATAATTAATTGCAAAACGTTAAGGAAAAGAAGTTAACTAGTGTTCCAAATAGGAATGTCAGTGGGTCCTCCCCAAAGCAGGCTCATGCCCTTAATGCCCTGACAATCCCACATTCAAACCGGAAGAATTTACCAAAAAGAAAACAAAGCATCAACCAAAGTATATACAATGATACAACCGGCAATGAGGTGAAC
>MNCI01018365.1:356119-370000 GCA_015680685.1 Gnetum montanum
GGGCACATGGGGAAAAATTCTAACTCTGGAGTGATCAATCTACCAGAGCTTCGCTACACTAGCCAGGATTGGGAAATAAAGGGAGTGCCGCCTCTTATTTATAGAAATGGCGGCGGGACGTGATATCGCGTACGCGATATCGCAGGAGAAGACGCGATATCGCGGCCTAGTGTAAATCGCATCTCATCAGCTATGTATATGTTTGATTTCCATGGTAGCATCTCTTCTCATCTACTTATTTGTGGGTTCATAAGGTCTAGTCATGTGTTGAGTCACATGATACCCTTACTAAATCTAGTCCAAATGCATTTCCTTTAGAGAAGTTTGTAGTATGTTCAGTGCTGCACATTCTAGAGGTAGGACTATGTTACCTTGTATGGTTCTCCACCTCATTTGCTTGTCCTGATGGAAGATGAAAGTAAAGTCTAGATGGTATAAATTAGTGTGAACATAAGTGATTCATGTCTATATTAGCATTTCCCATTTGTCTTCATCAACAATTCTATCACTGCTTCTTCTTCTCTCCTTAGCAAATGATGGTTGATCATTATGTGAAGTCATATTATAGTTTTAGATAGTTTGAGTTAGAATTGTGCTTTACTTATATTTTTTAGGTTTGAGTTTAATTTTCAGATACAACGAACTTTGAAAAATCAATTACTTAGCATAACATTGACTTATCCCCAACAACGACACCAATGATGAGTGGTGGAGCATCCAACACCCAACCATACAAGATACGAGTGTTCATGCACGATCCTGGTTAAATTTCATAGATAAGGCAATGTGATTATGTAAGTAATTGGTTAGATTTTGTGATCGTTTTCTTCTCACATGGGCTAGTAAATTTAGTGTGTATGATTTAACTCACAATGAGGTATATGATAGATGGTGTTTCATGGACCATAGTGCTTCTAGCTAACTTGAAGTAAATGGAAAGTGATATTGAGTCTAAGTAACAATAAACAAATCTAATCTATCCTAGACAATAAGCAACCAATCCTAATCTTTGGTCACACCTTGGACTTCATGCAACTGCTATTGGAATTACCAAGTACCACACTACTGGGTGTACCAAGTGATAGTACTACTGAGTTACCAAGTAGCTACACTTAAGTGCTCAAGATCAGTCATACTCATTCTGCTTAATGACAGTAATGGTAAAGTAAATAGAAAGTAAATTAGTAACTATGAAAATAGTAAACATTCAGCTAAATGAAACTAGAAATAAAACTAAGTGTTGCTGCAATGATGGAAAGTAATCTCAATCTTTGTTTCTAATTATGTAATGTGTCTAAGTACATCACACTTGAATAAAGACTTCAATCAATTACTTAACATCACACTGTTAAGTACTGAAGGCTAAAATCATGAAAACAAAATGAAAGAGTTATGGTACTATGTTATCAAATCTATTGTGTATCCATGTGCCTAGGTGTTTCTTTTATAGACTAGCATGCACCCCACGATATTGTTTATAAAATAACATATCATGAGATATGATAATGTATCTACGACATCATAAATATGATATCATAACTACAATATTGTTATGGTGAAATTTTTTTACTTTATCAATTTCCATCCCACTTGGGCAGGTAAAATATGTCACCACCACCATAAGTGATTCGTTCTATCCTACTAATTTTCTTGTCATCCATGTGGTAGAAAATAGAGGAGAATTTCCTATAATTGTAGAAAGGGAATGGCTTAGCACTATAGATTCTAAGCTAGGAATAAGAGACTTGTCCTTGGGAATCTCTAAGGAAGATGAAGCTGGAATCATACAGTGATGTAGAATTTCATGTATACATACAATGGTAATGGGTGCAATTGTGTGCAGAAAATTTGGACCATAAAAGACAATGCCATCACAGTATGCAAAGGATGTATAGAAGATATGTGTGTACAAAATTATCTATATGCATCAACCACCCAACAAGAAGGTATTCAATGGCTAATACCTAAAGAGAAGATTAAATCCAATATGTGCATGGAACATACAAATAAAATCACAAGTGTTTATGTAGAAGCAATTGATAAGTTAGAACAACTTAAAAGACTACCTCCTCATATTATATCACATTCAAAGAAATATATAGAATGGGAAATATTAGAGATATAAGAGACATATGAACCAAAACCCATAGAACTAAAAGCCTTGCCGGATACGCGTGAATATGCTTTTTTGAAGAATAAGAAAATGGTAATTATAAATGCCAAACTTGATAAGGAAAAAAAGAGAAAACTACTAGAAGTAGTAAATAAATGTCCAACTATATTTTCATGGTCCTATGATAAGATCACAAGAATTAACCCACATATATGCCAACATCAAATGTATACAGATCCAACTATCAAACCATGTCATCAACCTCAAAGAAGAATAAACCTAAAGCTTAAGGAAGTTGTTAAGAAGTAGTTAGAAAAACCATTGAAAGTAAAGTTCATCTATCTGATAGTAGACAATGAATGGATTAGCCCATTAGTCATTATACTAAAGAAAGGTGGAAAGTGAAGGGTTTGTGTGGATTTCATATTGTTAAACATGGTAACATTCAAGGACTATTTTCCTCTATCATTTATTGATCAAGTCCTAGATACTATAGTAGGACACTAGTATTACAACTTTCTAGATGACTATAGTAGGTACAATCAAATCCACATTGCACCAAAAGACCAAGAAAAAACCACATTCACCAATCCATGGAAGACATTTGCATACAAGTAGATGCCCTTTGATGTGTATAATGCACTTGCTATATTTAAGAGACTTGTACTCAGCATATTCTAGAAGCAAACTGATAATGGATTTGAAGCCTTTATCGATAACTTCTCTACATATGGTCTAGATTTTAAACAAGGCTTGGATTATTCAAAGCAAGTACTAAAAAGATGTGTAGAAAATAATCTAAAGCTCAATTGGAAAAAAAAAAAGCCATGTAATAGTTCAAGATGGTATAGTTTTGGAACATAGAGTATCTCATAAGGGAATAGAAGTAGATCTAGAGAAGATTAGAATCATCTAGAACATCACTCAAAATTGATAAACCATTAAGGATGTCAAATAATTTCTTGATCACACAAGATATTATATAAGTTTTATTAAAAATTTCTCAAAGATTGCAAAACCATTAGTAGAACTCACAAAGAAAGATGCTTCATTCCATTGGACATAATTATGTGAGAAGGAATTTGAGACATTAAAATAGAAACTAATTAAAACACCAATCCTTTAAGCTTTGGATTAGTTCAAACCCTTTTACATTATGAAAAATGCTTCAAACTACACACTAGGAGCAATACTTAGCTAGATGATCAAAATGACCCTATTACATACACTACACTAGTCGAAGCATCATTGGGGCATAACTTAATTATACCACTACAAAAAAGGAGCTTATGATTGTGGTGTATGCATTTGAGAAATTTAGACATTATGTGCTCAGGGATTCTATCTATGTACACATAAATCATAGTGCTATCATATTTTTGATAAATAAATCAATAGACAATTAATGGGTAATAAGATGGCTTATGATATTACAAGAATTTGACATCACCATGATCGATAAAAGGAAATCGAAAATGTTGTAGTTGATCATCTATCCAAACTCAGATGGGAACCATAAGATAATGATGAACCATTATCAAACTAACACCCCAATGAGGATCTATTCACAAGAACAATAATGGCTATAGCCTTAATAGAGAAGTCATGGATCTCTGATTATGTGACTTATCTTACTACATAAAAACTTCACGTTGAGTGGGATATAAAACAAAAATACCAATTCCTTCACAAGCTAAAAAATATATGAAAATTAATGGTAACCTCTCTAAGATTTGTACTGATGGACTAATCAAATGGTGTGTTCTTGAAGAAGACCAACAAAAAACCTTACAAGATGCACATGAAGGGACCATGTGGTGGTCACTATGTAGAATGAAGGATAGTACTCAAACTAATAATGATAGGCTACTTTTGGCCTATCATATTTAGAGATGCATACTAGTTCATCCAATCTTGTGAGAGCTATCAATGCGATAGAGAACTAACAATTAGAAATGAAGATCCACAATAGTGAATATAGCCATTGAAGCTCTTTGATATTTGGGAAGTTGATTTTACAGGATCCATCACATCGATTTCTAGTGAAAAATCATACATTATAGTGACAATTGATTATTGCAAAAAGTGGGTAGAAGTACTTGTGGTTAAGGATTGCATAGCCAAAACAACTATCAAATTCTTTCAACAATATGTGGTGAATAAATTTGGAGTGCCACAAATGCTTATATCTAACAACAGAACTCATAATGCAAGAACCACATTTAAAAAGCTAATGCAACATCTTGGGTTGAATAATAAACTAACTACACCATCACATCCCCAAGCAAATGGCCAAGTAGAAGTGAGTAACTAGGAAACTATAAGAATATTAAGTAGAATAGTTAGTCATTATAGGAAGGATTGGAGCACTAAACTTAATGATGCTTTATGGGCATATAAGTCAACATGGAAACTTCCTATCGAGTATTTCCCATATGAGTTAGTTTATGGTAAACTACCCACATTACCAATCCAAGAAAAATTTAATACCCTTTCCACTACTTGTACACTTGACCTTGACTTAAGCTTAGCTCAACAAGAACACCTCATGAATATTAATATCTTGTATGAGAATAAATTAGTAGCTCAAATGAGTCATGAAATTCACAAAAATTACTCCAAAATAGGCATGATGCCAAAATAAGATAAGTGTCAATTCAATCGAGTAATAAAGTTCTCTATTACAATCCTAGTCATGTCTCACAAAAGGATAAATTCCAAACCTTATGGAAATGACCCTATATTGTTCATGCAACAAATCAATCTAGTGCCATGTAGATCTATCATCCAACCAACCCACATAAGTTTATCCTTGTCAATATTCAACAAGTCAAGCCATATCATGACTTTCCCTACTCTTTTAAGAATTCTACCCTACCCACCATGCAATCTACCACTTCAATATTTTAAATATTTACTTCTTCCAATAGTCATGGGGGTGTCAAACTTAACACTTAGACATGAATTTTTTTCTAGCACTTTCTACTTCTTACCTTTTTTTATTTATTATTAATTTTCAAATTTGTTATAAATTTTCCATTATTTTATACCCTTTGTATTTCTTGGATCATTTTTCATTCTTTAATAATTTTCTACCTTTTTTATTCTTAACATTTTTCTACAATTTTTCATCATCTTTCTTGTACATATCTTTATTTATTTTTCTAATAAAGTGCAAAGGAATAAAACAAGATGTAGTCACAATAATGTGAATATTACCCTATATTATCAAATCATTGAAAGATTGATTCTATATATAGTGAGGCCACATCATCCATCCACTCATTTCCAATAACAATAGGTTCTTACCATAGCCATAATGACATTCTTCACACAACAAAACTAAAATAAACTTATGATCATTATGCCTAGATAGAAGAGTGAACTAAGAGGGAATGAAAGGATGTGATATTAAAGGTATTTGTGGATTCTCTAAGACTACTACTATAAGTTTTATCTTTCTGTTAAGTTGTATTATTTACTCAAGTTCTAATGAAAAATGTAAGTATGTCTAAAATAAGTGTTTCCTTACCATGTCACTAGAAAGACATGTTACCTTGCCTGAAGATAGTCCTCTAGTAGAGTTAACATAGCAAAAACATAATAAATGCATAGAATAAAAATTTTTGTGGGTTCCACTAAAAGGACATGTTACTTGTGCCTGAAGGTGAGCAACTTATCAAAAATATCAAGGTTTCTTGTACTTACATTGGTTATGGGGCTAGAAAGACATGTTACCCATGCCTAAAGCTAGGAAACTTCTCAAAAATTTCAAGGTTTCTTGAACTTACATTAGTTATGGGGCTAGAAAGACATGTTGCCCATGCTTGAAGGCACTCCTCTGTCCAATGGTAAAGTTTCCTTTAAAAAATAAAGTGTGTTGTTAATAAAACTACTTCGTTAAACTTCTTTACCAAGTGGTAATACTCCTTGTAGTGGTAATAGCCTTGTAATTATTGGTTTTGAAATGATACAATGTGATGTCACTAGTAAGTGGTATGGACTTAGTTTGAATCTTGGATGAAAAGGCTAATGATTACTTTAATCATATATTACACACAAAATCCATTATGCCTATTGCAAGACACCTCACATCCTAATTCCTGCAATCCCTTCTACTCCCATTCCAACTGACTATTATATATAATCATAATTTAATGGTTTTTTATAATATAGTATTATTTTCTCATTCACATGGTATTAACATGTTTTGTATAATATAGTGTTTTGGAAGACAAGTATGTTCTACATTCAACTCCTTGAGTACATACAGACACTTGTAGGTGTAGTTATACAAGGGCACTAAGGGCTGGAGCTTGCTTTGGATAAGAGCCACTTGTATAAATTTTTTGCCTCATACTTGTTCATCAATTCAACATCATCTTGTGCATCTAGGACACTTAAACCATTATTTTTCACTTTCCTGCATTATCATAACTGATCATATTTTTGGCAATTTCTATCACCATCTCCTATATATTTTATTGACTTTCTTTGCCAATGATTCCTTCTTTCACAAACTTTTACTACCAATTTTCACAATCTGAGCATCATCTATGATCAAGAACCCTTTGAGATGTCTTTACATCTTCCAAATTATCCATTTAACCCACTTTTTCTATCACAAACTACTCAGAATCCAAATTTTTTTGATGGTAATGGAATAGCTACGATGTATTAGGCCCTAATATGTTCTAGCTATGATGTTGTTGATGAAAAATTCTATATATATGCACATGAGTTAGAACATTTTTATTTTCCACATTTCAAGTAATGGGAGTTCATATTTTTTTTGTGACCCTATGATACCTGAACTTTCAAACTCCATAACTTCCTCATCATAGCTCTGATTTGTGTGATTCTTGAATCCTTTTAATCATGGAGTGATCAACTTAGTCGTGGGGGAGAGCATTGTGCATAGTTAGGCAATTTGAGCAAATGTTTTTCTAACACTAAAAGAGTATATTAAGGGCAAGAATAAGAACAAACAATCAAATCTGGATCAAATAATTAAGTAAAAACTAATAGAATTAATCAATTCTCCTAACTATCCATTCAAATATAGAATAAATAAGAGAATAACAATTAAGAGAGGTCATAACAATTAAAAGTATAAAGAATAAGGGTTTCTTTTTGAAATTGTTCTAACTTTGTAATCATAATAAGAGCTATAAAGTAATAATAAGAATAAAATTGTGATCAAATCCAAGAACCCAAGAAAGGATTATGAATCATTTGGAACTTATTTGAAATCCTTAGGCAATCTAAAAAAATTATTTATGATTGTAGATGGCTCCTAAGAGACCCACAATAGAAAGGTCCTCACAAAAAAGGATCAAAAGGACCCAAAGGAAGGGGACAAACTAGAGAACAAACTCCATAGGTTGAGCAAGAGGCTTAATCCTTCATCATACATCAGCAAACACCTACAACAAAAGACTTTGCATAAGCTAAGGCTAAAGTACCGCCAGCTCCAAAGTAAGGACAACAGCTCACATTGTCAACCAAATGTCTCTAGGAGATTTAGGAGAAATCAAGCATGTCCACAGTTATCATGGAACTTAACTTTTGATCGTTCATGGAATTTACACTTGCAAACATCTAAAAAACACAGCTCCAAGCCTCTCCTCTATGGCCAACTCTATTATGTAGTGGAGAATGGTATTTAGGAGAAATATACCAATTCTAGAAAAACAAACAAGATGATTGCACAGTTAAGATTGAGGGGATCATAGTGCCTTACTTAGTCGAAGCAATTGCAAAGAAACTCAATATTCCTAATGTCAAAGCAAATATTGCATAAATATCCACAATATTTGACACTAGGGCAAAAAAGTTATGGCTACAAAGAGCTTATGGATCAACAACTAAGAAATATAGTGGATTTTCTATTGAGGAGAAAATATATTTCAAGATCATAACTTACCATAGTTTTTCAACTAAGAGGCTAAACAGAATTTCCATATATGCTGTAAGAGGAAGTCACATTCTCATGGGGAAATTCAAGGAAAATTTGGCTCATTTATTATTTCTAAAAATTCAAAGAAGATTTTAAGAAAAGAAGGCAGGGAAGCTTACTTTGTCATTCTCTTTCCTCATCAAAAGGTTATGCAAGCAAGTCAAGATTCTAGGCTACACAAATGATGTCTTACATAAGGCCTAGAATGCATCCTATGCTGATATGTCCAAGATAGTACCTCCCAAGAAAGATCCAATGGAGAAGCCAATAGGCACTAAGGGAGTAGCAAGATCTACACTTGCAAGAAATGTCCTAGCCATGGGACAAGAGCAAGCAAGACCTAGTGGGTCAACACTAGCTGATGATAGACTTGAATCAAGTGCTCCACCAACATAGTAGGACTACCAACCTTCCATGAGCCATTTGCAACAGATTGCCAAAACCATAAGCTAGGGAAATAGGGAAGGTTCTACAATGTATATATTAAGAGATAATTTTGTAAGGGTTGTAGTATCAACAGGACCTGCTAGTGGTCAAATCTCATTACAGAAAGAAGAAGATGAAGATTGGGCATAGCAAATCTCTAGCAACACTACATCATTTCAAGTCATGCTAGAGACAGAAGAAGGAGCCACAATTGTGATAATGCAACACCAGGATGCAATAGGAGAAAAAAAGGTGATCAAGGATCACATTAAAGAATCATTCAATATTTCCATTGTGTCACCAAAAGATATTACTAGAACTAGAGATGTTGAAATGATAGTTGGTACATCCATGCCTCTACAAGAACATGAAGATATCGTATATCGATTATTGCATAGAGGCCAAGTAATGTATAATCTCTTTGATATCCCTAGCAATATCATTGTAGTATAGTTAGATCTAATTTCAACAAAGGTTAAGCTGGTAATGGCTAAAACAAGAGCTGAGCATGCAAAGAATGAAGTGTAGAGGCTGCAAGCTAAATTGGCAACCTTAAGGGCAGAAAAAAGAGACCTTGTATAATATATAATGCTAGACTAGCTTGAAAAATTCAAAATTGAACAAGTGACCCAACTCATAGCTAGAAACATCCAAGTGAAGATGAAAAAGAAAAAGGCAACATGGAATGCCTCTATGGTAGAAGCACAAATATGCGCACATGCTAAAGCACTAATTGCCCTTGAAGAAGAAAATAAAAGAATTGCTATTGAAAATATAAGGTTGATTGATATAGAAAAAAAAAGAATGTATTAAAATAAAGTATTAATCAACTCATAGAATAATTTTCCAAAGTCAACCAAGACATACAAAAATTGATCAGAGAGAATAGAATCCTATTAATGGAGGAAGTCTACACAATATGCCAAAGTTAGTGATTGAAATTAGCACACGGAAAAATAAGGTAAAAAAGCATGAAAGGCTCAAAGAACACTTCAAAGATCAAGTGGGCATGTACAAGTGATGAGTTATCATTTTTTTGGCCGCAATATCGTATATGCAATATCGCAGCCTATCTCCTCATCTATAAATAAAAGGTAGACAGATCTGATAAGCAGTTTTTTAGTTAGTAGTTAGAGTTGTTAAGATTTAAATTCTTTTTACATTAGTTTCTCTCTCAACCCTTCTCTCCTAGTGTATGCCCACAATGTGGTGATTGTAATTGTACAGCATCCTTATTTGAGTGTGACGTACTTGGACACGCACATGATCGGAAATAAAGATCGAGATTACTTCATCATTGTAGCATTTACTTAGCTTAATTATTTATTTAATTATTATTTACTTATTTCTTAGTTAATATCTTCTTACCCTAAACCCTTGTTAAATGTAGAATGAGTATGACTTGATCACGAGCATTTAAGTGTGACTACTTGGTAACCTAGTAGCATACTTAGGATCTGTGCTTGGTAATCCTAGTGGTAGTGGTGCACGAGGTCCAAGATGTGTACAAATGATTGAGGAATGGATACTCATCGCACTTAGGCTAGCTTAGATTCTCTCTCTCACACACACTCTCTCTTAGCTTAGTTAATATTATTTTCCATTATACCAAGGAGTAGCATTAGTATAGGAACACATCATACACCTCATTCTGGACTAAACCATACATGATAAAGCTAACACTAGTCCAGATGGGAAGGCAGCAAACTGCTACTTAAGAATAACTATCTTGATACCACAACTAGTCTATCTGCGGAGTTCGATCAGATCGCATGTGAAACACTCGTATTCGTATGGTTGAGTGTAGGGGTACCTCGCCACTCATCATTGGTGCCATTTTTGGGGACAGTGCTAGTTATCTAAAGCAATTATATCATACAAGGTCACTGTACAAGAATTAATGATATATATTTTAGGAAGAAATAATTATAAAAAAATCACATATAAATTCACACACAATTGCATAACCATGCCTCTCCTACAAGACTATGATAATGCCATACCTAGTGAGGAAATTCATTAGAGAACCAACGAATTATATGACAATGAAGATTGGAGTATGCAATCTGAGGTGGGGGTTTCTTATAAACATAAATGAAGGCAACATCATCCCAACACATAAAATCATAACTTACCTGACAATGATGAACCCCTACTGGCCGCTACAAGCCTAACACAAATACAAGAGGTTGTTTGAATCTCCCGTAGGCATCGTAAAGAGAGCCACCTACCCAGGCTCGATTTAAACAATTTCCCTAATTTCTCAGGAGGCTATGACTTAGATCCGAATCAACATTTACAAGCCTTCTACGATGCTTGTGCATGGAACAACATTGATAATGGCTGGAAAAAACTCAAGCTCTTTCCTATGACACTCATTGGCCAAGAAAAAGTATGGTATAGATCATTAAAACCAAATTCAATACGATGTTGGCCAACAATGGTAGAACTCTTTAATGAAAGATATCAAACCTATGCAAGAATGTCAACCTTGAGGAAACAAATCCATGAGTGAAAACAAGCATAACATGAACCCTTGGACATGGCCTTAGAAAGATATTATGCACTATTAAATAACTGTCTAGGCCATGAGTTCTCCAAGGAAAGGCTAATGTACCATATCATTAATGGGCTTTGTGATGCAACAAGAGAAACCCTAGGGATGTATGCCCAAGGTCAATTATATGAACTACGAACCCATCAATTCTAAGAGCTTATTAAGCAGGTAGCAAAAGAAGAAGGAGAATTGGCCAGATGGGAGAGTGTTGAAAAACATCAATGGGACCAAAATCTCAATTTAACAAAGGTCCATAATCACAAAAAGGAGAAATCAACCTATCTCAAGGAGGAAGAACCATCTTTGTCAATACAGCAATCATTAAAGGAAGTTGAGGCAAAGATTAATAAGATGTTGGAATGGACACATAAAAAGTGTGGAGAATATATCAATATTATTGGAGATAGAGTTTTGACAACCCAAGAAGCAGGACAAAATATCATTAGACAATCAGAAAGAAGGGATGAAGAAAATAAGAGCTCAATGGCCAATCATACGTATGAATGCAACATTTTCCTGTATGATCACCCCAAGGGCCAATGCCCAATCTTGTTACATTTATATGAGCATTGGGGAAGCACGTTACACCAAGAGTTCATATAGAGATATTGTGTTTGATTACAATGGCAAAAATCCCAGTCATGGGGGAAACCACCCCTAAACTGAAGACACCCTTCATATCATCTGAATCCAATTGCTTATTTAGTCCAAAATCTTGTTTCTCCAACTGGGTCAACATACTCTATCTCGCTGCATTACCATTTTCCTCAATACTACCATCCCATGCTCTCAACACAACCACCACCTTGTGTACCTTACACTTCTCCAAAATTTCAACATTCTCATCCTTTCCCTCCTTCTACATCACCATCAACTATTCCTGAAGTGTTTGCACCATAGCAACAACCCACGAATGTTACTTGTGCTACTATTTCCTACAATAGTGATAGACCTCAGTAACATTGAAGGCGTCCCTTCTTTAGAAATAACCATAGGAAGGGACAACACAATTCCAAGGCCACTACATTCTCCAACTCAACACAAGTCCGACACTGTGGTGCACCCTTCTCTTCGAACCCCATGCCTCATGTTACTTCATTAGGGCCACCAATTAACACTCCAACAACCATACAGACCAATGAACACAGCCATGGAGGGCAACATCCTGATCCTTGCATACCATCTTATCATAGTGGGTCAACTCGTTATCCAAAAACTACATCTTATAAATTGCCCCACTATTCTTACTATAATCAAGTGTGTGAACCCCAATGGGGTAAATATGACCAAGTTTCAATACTTCCAACATGCAAGGATCCTCATCTTTCAACTATTAATCCTTTCCATGCTCAACTGCTTAGTTATGGGCGATACCCCCCATTCTAATAACAAGCAAGATTAATAACTACTTTTCATTTTCTTTAATTTTAGAACTTTTTGTTTTCCAGTTTTTCATTTTTCAATTCCTTATTTTATCTTTTTGTCTTTTTGTCTTTTTATAAGTAATCTCATTTATGAATAAGACACTCATGTGGCTCGTTGGTTGAGGTGTGTTCTATGTTATTGAGTCTTGAGTGATCAATTATTTGAACAGTTAGCCCATTACACCCACTCATCCACTCTACAAATAAGAGGTTCTGTTCAAGGGTACAGTGATATTCTTGATATTCTTAAAACTTAAAATTAATTTTGTGTCCATTGTACCTAGAATGAAGAAGGATGGACTAAGAGGGAATGATTAGGGTGTGACATCAAGGGGACTTGTGGATTCTCTTTGGTGGCATCTGTGGGAGTTCTCACGCAACGTGGTTGTACTAAGATCCTTGTAGATCTAATGAAAAATGGGAGTAAGAGTAATCAAGAGGCACTTAAAATCCAATGTTGTTCTAGGGAGTCCCATTGGAAAGACATGCACCCATGCCTGAAGGTTGGCAGCTTCTCTGGATTCAGCAATCGAAAACAAAAACAAAAAAAAACAAAGAAAGTACCACAAAGAAAAACAAATCACTTATCCCTTGAACAAAATGCCAAGTGATCGTACACCTTGTTGTTTTGGTACTCTCATAGTCGCTCATCATGGGATGAAACAATGCGGTGTCATTGATTAGAGGAATGGACTTGATCCTGATCTTGGAATGACAGGTTAATGACACATTAATCATGCTTTACATGCAGGATTCACTATGCCCTAGGTCAGTTACTTCATGTCCCAATCTCTACAATCCCTTCTATAGTTTGTCGCACCTTGTTGTTCATGTAATTGTTGCTTGTGTCTCGTATAGCGTAGAATTCTTACCTCATTCTGGTGATATTTACATGTGTGTGTTTTGTGAAACTAGTGTGGATTACATTTAACCCTTCAAGTGTCCACAGACATTTTTAAGTGTGGTTATGCAAGGGCATTATAGGTTGGAACCTGCTTTAGGGAGGATCCACTTGCGTAATTTTTGTAATTTTCACTCATAACCCATCTTCCACACACCATTTATTACCCTTAGCATATTGTCAACAATGTTCTTTCCCTTATTACTATCCCTCTGAATTCCAACGTTCCTATGAACCATCACTTGACCTTTTTTTCTACCTTACCACCTGAAGCCTTTAGCGATCAATTCCACCCACATATCATTATTCGTGCCTTCAAAAGTAACTAAATTACCCTTGAACCCTTTAACACTTGCCCCCATGTCCTTAATTTACATTTTTAATTTCAGAAAAACCTTCAAAATTTCATATTTTCCCTCAAGCCTAAACATCGATAGGTTGCGATACGTGATATCGCATCGCATAAACCTATCAATACTTGACACACCCCCCCCCCCCCCC
>MNCI01018365.1:370008-384762 GCA_015680685.1 Gnetum montanum
ACACTACTTACCATTATTTTCAACTATTCACGTGGGGGAGTTTTTCGAATTTTTCTCTACAACTTGTGATTGCGAGACCCTTGCTTTTATACCTATATCTTGCTCGCTGGTACTCCGATTTCATTCCGTCTGAACCTACTTGAACCCAGAGCGTTCAGCTTAGTCGTGGGGGAGGGGTACACGCCAAAGAGTGCATAACTTTTTTGAAATTTTTCATCGCCTGAAGGACATTATCAAGGGTAATTAGTTATAATATTAAGGATAGTTGTGCCGAAAATAATTTCATCCCCTTAGTTATACCAAGAAACTAAAATTTGGAAACCACCTAAGTAAAAAAGGACTCACTATTATAATATTTCAGGAAACATCACACAGAGATAACATAAATTAATTAAGGAAAGTAGTAAGGTATAACCTAACTTTG
Source organism: Gnetum montanum (assembly GCA_015680685.1). Classification (NCBI taxonomy): domain Eukaryota; kingdom Viridiplantae; phylum Streptophyta; class Gnetopsida; order Gnetales; family Gnetaceae; genus Gnetum; species Gnetum montanum. Next base: position 370,433 of record MNCI01018365.1, read on the forward strand.
AAAACAACCTTACTAATGATTGGCCTTGTGTGATTGCAGATGGCCCCGAAATGTGGACAACAGGAAGGTCCTACTCAAGGTGGAAGCAAATGACCCAGGAGAGGCGAAGGACAAGGCCCTTCCAGACAACATGCAGAGTAGGAGGAACAATCATTTACATTCACCAAGAAGACCCTACTACTGTACAATCAAGAAAGGTAGAAGGAGGAGCTGCTGGTGCGCCTAAACAAGGACAACATCTTACATTGTCCCAGGAGTGTGTTCAGGCTATCCATGAAAGGTCCACATTCACTGCGGTGATTGTGGAATTAAATTTCAAACCATTCATAGAGTTTGCTCCTGAGGCTGTTAGCGACCACCTCAAAGGATCTCCCTTATGGCCTATCCTCTCTAAAAGTGGTGCCTGGTACCTAGCGGAAATGTACCAATTTTGGCACAATAGAGAACAAGGCACCATAGTTAACATTTGTGGTGTGACAATTGATTTCTCTATTTAGGCCATTTCAGAAGTATTAAACCTTCTGAATACAAGGCCAAAGGTTGCTCGATTATCTACCCATTCAGACCCTAATGCACAACGAGTTTGGTTGGAAAGGGCATTTGGCAAAGATAAGATATTTAGAGAGTTGATGACGGAAGAGAGGATCTATTTCAAAATTGGGACATATCACCACTTCCCCACAAAGGGCTTAAAAAGGATTTCGACATATGTGGCAAGGGGATGTGTAGTATTAATGGGAAAAGTTAATGTTAACCTACCTCATCTATACTTTATAGAGATCCTGAGGTGGTTCAAAGAATAGAAGATAGGGAAGATGGCATTTCCCTTCCCTTGTCTTATCAGGAAGCTGTGCCGACGTGTTGGTATCAGATGATAGACTAATGATGTCCTTCGAAAAGCCCAAAATACTTCGTATGCTGAATTGTTAAAGCCACTAGCTGTAAGGAAAATCACTGGTGAGACGCTGGGACTGGAACAAGAAAAAGAAAAGACGACAGGGCCAACTGCAACTCAACTTGCAGGACCCAACCAACTTCCAAGTACAGGGCCTAGCACGGGCCAAGATCAACCATCGCCACCGCAAGATTACAGACCATCGATGAGCTATCTCAGGGCCATCGCTGAGATGATTAGTTGGGGAAGTCGTGATGATGCAAATCTCTTCTGCATCATCGATGTTGCCATACAACCCATGGTTTCTTTGGATCGCGTAAGGGGTGAAGTTTCCATCCATACAGGAGGAGGGGAAAGCACTTGGTGACAACAGATCTTAGGAAATGCTGCATCTTTCCAAGTGCAATTAGAAACTGGTGAAGGGGCCACAGTGGTGGTCATGAAACACCAGGGTGCAGCGGGAGCCACAAAACTGGTCGCAGACCACATTAAAGAATCATTTAATGTACCTGTTGTACCATTGAAAAATCTCATGGGAGCACAGGATGCTCACACTTTGGCTGGAACCTCAATGACTCTTGCGGAACATGAGGATGTACTTGATCGATTACTACAAACAGGACAAGTAATGACATATCTATTTGACATCCCTAAAGATGTTACAGTAATTCAATCAGACCTCATTTCCACCAAGGGGAAGCTGGTCTTAATAGAGGTGAGGGCCTAGCATGCTAAAGCAGAGGTGTAAAAATTACAAGAAAGGCTTGTGGCCCTACAAGCAGCACAGCGAGATCCTTCGCAATTGGTCCCCATAGACCAACTAGACGCTTTCAAGATTGAACAATTGGACAAACTACTGATGGAGAACAAGAAGGTGGCAGAAGAAAAATAGAAGGTTGTTTGGGATGCCTCTATAGCGCAAGCACAAACTTATGCACATACCAAGGCACTCAAGGCCTTACAAGAGGAAAACAAGCAACTTGTTGTTGACAACCTTTGGTTGACTTTGGTGGAAAAGAAAAAGAATGTTATCGAAGAACATTTTCATCAGTTACGAGAATAATTCATTCGGGTCAACCAAGACATGAATCATTTAGCCAAGAAAAATCAAACCCTCTCAATGGAGGAGGTACGCACCATCCGCCAAAAGATGGCTATCGAAATAAGCACATGGAAAAATGAGGCTAAACAGCATGAAAAGGTAAAGAATCACTTATGGGACCAGGTGGGGATGTACAAATAGATCATTGAGAAGGAGATCCATATGGCCAAGGCCCACATCAACATTATCAGTGCTCAACACACTAACTAGTGGGCCATATTGGACACATATGCATTTGCCCACTAGGTAGAAGTTAAGAACCGAGACTTGCAGATCTAGGATCTTACAAAATACATGGAGTTGGCAAACCTACGGTATGCCAATCTTGTCATGTTAACAGCAAGGCACTCGAGAACAGAGCTCAAGCAACAGGTAGTCACCACCTATAGCAAATATGAAACAAAATTTGCAGAACGCAAGAAGATATTGCAAAAACTAGAGATTGGAAATTCTAAACTTGAGATGGTTAAAGCAAGCTACCAGGGATAAAAAGATGTCGCAATAGATTTGGCTCGATGGCTTGTAGATTTTTAAGAATACAGAGACAAAGCCAGAGCCTACGAGAAGGAACAGCAGGTGTTTGTGGCTTGATATGTTAAGGAAAATAAAATGTTTCTGCAACTACCCTGCCCATGGGAGGTGCCAACTCCATCCAACATCAGAACATTAGCATGGACAGCACAAGATCCCAAGACCGAAGAGGAGAAACTCTAGGCCATACTGCAACGCCATCAAGTTCCAAGACCTAGAGCACAAGACAAGGGAAAGGCACCTATGGAGGAGCCACCGCCACCAGGAACTACATGAGTTCCATCAATTTTGTAGCTATAGGATTTCCTTTCACATTCTTTGTGTTGTGTCTCAATTTTGTTCTAATTCCACATTGTGGCATGAACCCATTCTTACCATTCAATAATCCCATACCTATCCACTATGTAATCAATGGAGCATGTTCTCACTCGAGGATGAGTTTTCATTCAGTTATGGGGGTATGATGAGTTATCATTTTGTTGGCCGCGATATCGCATACACGATATCGCAGCCTGTCTCATCATCTATAAATAAGAGGTAAACAGATCTGATAAGTAGTTTTTTAGTTAGTAGTTAGAGTTGTTAAGATTTAAGTTCTTTTTACATCAGCTTCTCTCTCAACCCTTCTCTCCCAGTGTATGCCCATAGTGTGGTGATTGTAATTGTACGACATCCTTATTCGAGTGTGACGTACTTGGACACGCACATAACTAGAAATAAAGATCGAGATTACTTCATCATTGCAACATTCACTTAGCTTAATTATTTTTTTAATTGTTATTTACTGCTTTCTTAGTTAATATCTTCTTACCCTAAACTCCTATTAAACATAGAATGAGTACGACTTGATCATGAGCATTTAAGTGTGACTACTTGGTAACCTAGTAGCGTACCTAGGATCTGTGCTTGGTAATCCCAGTGGTAGTCATTCATGAGGTCCAAGATGTGTACAGATGATTGAGGAACGGATGCTCATCGCACTTAGGGTAGCTTAGATTCTCTCTCTCTTAGCTTAGATAATATTATTTTCCATTATACCCAAGAGTAGCATTAGTATAGGAACACATCATACACCTCATTTTGGACTAAACCATACATGACAAAGTTAACACTAGTCCATATGGGAAGGTAGCGGACTGCTACCTAAGAATAACTATCTTAATACCACAACTAGTCCGTCTGTAGAGTTCGACTGGATCGCGCGTGAAACGTTCGTATTCGTATGGTTGAGTGTAGGGGTACCTCGCCACTCATCAACAAGCAAATCAACGAGAAAGAAATCTAGTTGGCTAAAGCCAAAATCAACTCTATCACTACACAAACACCTAATTGGTGGCTAATCCTAGATGATCTCGCCCATGTCCACCAAGCTGAGATAAAGAACAAGGACCTATAGATCGAAGACCTCACAGAATACATGGGATTAGCAAATCTCCACTATGCTAATCTAGCCATGCTCATAGCAAGTAGACTAAGGAATGAGCTAGAACAACAAGTAGCTACAGTGTATGTAGTGTATGAAAAGGAGTTTGTAGACCGAAAAGATGCACAACAAAAACTACACATCGCAAACTCCAAACTTCAAGTAGTAAAAGCTAGCTACCAAGATCAAAAGAATGTAGCAACAAACCTAGCCTACAGAATGACTGACTATCAAAAACTAAGAAAAGTGGCCAAGGCATTTGAAGAAGAAAGACAGTAATTTGCAGCTTGGTATGTAAAAGCAAATAAGATGTTTCCACACCTACCATGCCCATGGGAAGTACCAACTCCACCAAACATCGCAGAATTCATTTGGACAGTACATGATCCCAGATCATAAGAGGAGAAACTTCAAGCAATACTCAACAGATATTGGATCCCAAAGCCCGATAATAAAAGGAAGAAGTCAATAGAGGAGAGACTAGCTCCAAAGACATGAGGCTACATCAAGCTTTACCATTTTGTCTTGTTTTGATGTTTTGTTTTATCAAATTATGCCAATCATGTTATGTATGATAATTTTGTAACCCCACTCAAACCACAATGCAACATTTAAAGTCAAGTTAGCAATGTATATAAGTAGTCATGTCAAAGTTTGAGTACACCTCACAATTTTGTAAGGAATTCTATCCTCTTTTTGTTTTAACTCAGAGGTGAGTTTCTAGTCAATTGTAGAGGTATGGTAAAATCCTTTAAATTTGAAGATGTGATATCGTATCTACGATGTCATAACTCTACTTACATCATCGTAGATATGATGTAGTTAGAAGTGAATGCCTGCAATGTGGTAACTAACAGTTGTATGGAGTTTTTATTTGAATGGATTGTGCCGAAACATAATTTATGACCTACAATAAAGATCGAGATTATTTCTTACCATTGCATCATCTCACTTAGTTTACTTTGATTTAGTTCTTTCCATTTTCTAGATACTTTACTTTTTTTGCAATGTCCATTAGTAAGGTGGAATAAGTACAACTGGTCTTGAATGGTAAGTGTAATCATTTAGCAACCCAGTAGTGACTTCACTTGATTCGCTAAATAGTGAATTCTTGATAAGCTCAGTAGTGGTTACATGAGCCCAAGGCATGTACGACAAGCCAAGAACAAATGCTTATCGTTATAGGCTACTATAAAGTTACATTTCTGTTATCACCTAGAGTTAAACTTTATTCTCATTTTCATTATGGAAGCACTTGGGATTACTTTGAGGCAACAACATCATGATATTATATACCTCACTAAGAGTTAAACCATACTACTTGCACTTGACTAACTCAACGTGAGAGGACAACGATCACAAACTAAACCTTAACTATTAGTGAATTTACATTGTCTATCCACGTATTACAATCTAATCACATACATGCACTCATGACTTATATAGTGGAATGTTGAAATACACAACCACTTATCAAAGAACTTAAAATATCATCCTCACTAGGATCATATTTTCATTTTCCTATAAGACTTAATAATATAATGTTGATTTTACTCCCGATGTACAAATGAACTAGGTTTATTCTATACGGTTATATTGAGTTTAATATGTGTCCTTGTTGTTTATACTTGGTCCATTATTTAAAAATTATCCTCTATAACGTCTCTCTTGTTTTTAATTATTAGTTATTTTATCCAAAAATTCTTTAACTTCAACTTGATAGGTTGGATGGCATTACACTTGCATAGATACAAATTGTTATGACTACTTTAATTTGAAACTATCTTTCATATGGCATTCTTCCATTTAAATGTTTTTCCCTATCTCTATGTTTCATATGGCATTCTTCATTTTCATAGCTTCACATCCTCTACAGGTATCCGTGTGCCTCACACCCTAAAATTCATACATCCATTTCTTCACAGACTAATCTCTGTTTATCCCTTAATCTAACGCTTTAATATTCTGGATCATGTTGAGTTGATTTCTTTTCACTCATCTTCGTGAAATTTTTCTCAGAAGAGCTCTACTATGATTTTCCAGGTTGCTCCTTAACACGTGTAGTTCTTCGTTACATCCTATTATTTTGTATGTCGTAACTCATACATCGTTGTCCATCTCCAACTTTCTTCTTTACATTCAAGAATGATTCTCTATGTTCATCGCATAATATGAACAGATCCATATATCCGTCATGATCTTTTGCTATTCTCTGGTAACTATCTTACTTACACAAAAAAAGGCATCTTATAAAAATTGGGATTTGATTCGATATCCACGTTATTTCTCTAACAGCCCCTTATTAACGCAAATAATTAAAAATTCACAATGTTCCCTCTTGATGAAGTGAGCGTATAATTTTTATTCTACATGGCATTAACCAATTCAGAATTTGTAGTTAACTAGAAATACTTGATTATGAAAATGTTTTTACAAAAGGTGCAGTTTTCAATCTGCAGTTAATCCACTGAACTGCAAGCAACAACTGATTTTAACAGTATCTGCTATTCAGTATATTTGTCTGAGTGCATGAATAATAAGATCAAGCACACTGTTGCAAATTTATTGCTAAAAAATAACATTGAAATAGGAGGATGATTACCAATAAACAGATAGTATTCATGTCATAGGAATTCCACTGGCATCAAAACTTTATGATTGCTGCCGGGTCATGAACGTCTTTGCAATGAGAGATTGCAGAGATGATGCATGGGTGATGCGTAGAAAGATGATAAAATATTTGGAGTAGGAAAAACACTAGTAAAGGAAAACTAGCAAAAAGGTCAAGGATGAAAGAGAGTGGAAAGAGATTTTGCCTCTTCATCTATTCACATAATGGCTACACGGTGATTTGTTCTAAACAAATTTAACCGTTCAAAGAGCCATACAGGAAATACAGACTTCCGTACGAAATTTGCCTTTTTTATGCTGCGACTAACAAGGAATAGATGTACCGCCATTAGAACAAAGATACCCAACAAACATTCCAAGAAATGCTCCGGCAATAACTTGCAGAGGTGTATGACCCAGAATTTCCTTCAACTTTCTTTCACTAACTGGATGCCCTTTAAACAAATCCCCAACAATCATATTGAGTACCTGAAGAAACAATCGTTAGTGTTAAAAATAAATAAATGAATTTGGTTACACTTTCAAGCTGAAAGCACTCGAAATATAAATAATATATTTAATTAATTCAATTCATATTTATATAATAAATTAAAAGGTTGTGGTATTCATAAGCTTTCCCGGGTAATTTTGTGCAAATTTGCTTTTGCCTTCATCTTAGTGATGTTATGTTACTTCGTATCCTGCTTGTATTATCAATAATTTCATTACTTATTAAAATATACATGCTTCTCCAATGCGATTACAACATGTTTCACAAATTAGAAATTTATTACAACCTCGGCAGCATGGAGTTATAACCCATGAAAAACACATTTTTCTTATTTATCTCGAGACCTTCAGGCAAAATACGAGATACTGAATTCCTTTTGGCATATCTCAATCATTAGAAGCAGGAATGCCTGTTTATGGTTTAATTTACAAGAGTCATATGAAGTAAAGAAATGGTTTATTGAACACAAATAAATGTTGCTTGAGCTTGATACTATAGAAAATGTGGATACAGTAATCTGTATATCATACAATTTTTGATACTGTAATATGAAATTAATTATCATGCAATTTTGGATACTGTAATCTGAAATTAATTCACAGGACAGTATAGCGTTTCTTCCTTAACATGAATTAATTTCAACTTAACATGAAAATCGGTCTCTATTGTTTGAAACCTTTCACAAAAAAAAACTATCAACTTAAAAGCACTTAACATGAAGGCGCTTCTTGCACGTTATTCAAGTTAATAAAATCGGTCTCTATTGTTTGAAACCTATCTTTTGGAATATATTCACATATACTGGATCTACATAGAATGCTAGCACTACTTCTAATCTTTTTCTAGATATTAAGGCAACATCTTTGTATTAGAGCATATGCAAGTTCAGATGCAAGAGAAAAAGTTTAGCTAGGGATTAGTTCTCAAAGAAACTGCAGAAATTTAAGAATGCTTCTTTAGTTTCCAAAACTCAACTTATTAGAATGCAAAAACAGATTCAAGAAAATACTTCTACCATAAAGAGTAAAAATCAGGACTAAACCAATGATAATAGACAACATTAATATGTGCGATTGCTACTTCTGCCTCCAATGTGACACTATTTGTCGTATAAGCAGTAGCAGTTTACCAGAGGGATCCCTAGCTCTCCAACAATAAAAATGCTATGGGATAGAATCAACATTTCAGAAATTAAACAAATTTTGTTTAGGATTTGGGACATGTATAGTAAATCAGACAATCAATTTTAGAGAAAACACCAGAAGGTGCTCCTACCATGTGCCTACAGAGTTAGAAGGCTTTTATTGATTATCAATGCATGCTAAAGTATCCTTCCTTAAAATATGACCTCTTCGAAGGAGCATAACATTCAACTGCAAGAATATATCTTAGATATCTTAAAAGAACCTATGAGACATCATTTAACATTTCTAAAATAAGTATATAAAACAATGGAGCATGTATGTTTTCTCCGACACTTGAAGAATCTCGGTTTCCCCATGCCTACTAAATCTAATAAACTATAAATCTTTGAATGTCTCCTGATCTAATGTATCTATACAAGATCTTTGCAGGTACCATGCAACTCTGAGGCATCGGACGCTACCGAACAGTAAGCTCTACTTTTAGAGTATCGTATCCTAACTTCTATTATTCATATATACATTATTAGCTTCAAAAATACTTTAGTTTCAACTGCTAAAAAATAATCATCATCCAAGTTATCAAGCATATTTTTGCAAACAAGTTGGTCCAAAGCCATTCATCATCTTGCAGTTCAGTTTGTCTACTTTCACCGGTAGTTGCATCAACTAAATAAAATTCTCGATCTGTTAAGCCCAACCCCTACCAATTGTCTTCCACTGGGCAGCACTGAGTTAGGGATTTTATTTTTAAAAAAAAAAATCCATAAAAGAAATTCTGAAACTAGTCCAATAGATCCAAGGGCCTCAGTAGATATAAGTAAAAATTCAGTTTCAAACATTTGCCTTCCAATTTCAAAGAATGATCTAATTAATTTGAAACAAGATTTTCATTGCACCTATCGGATTTACTTGTTTATGCAGATGTCTGAACCTTGATATTGCTCGTAGTTGTTTTTGTTTTTAAATTTCATCACCCATCAAATATCCTCTAATGAATTTCTACTAGAGATACAAAAGTCTCTCTAAAAAAGTAAAATTAGTGTAAATCAAGTGTTACGGGAAAAAAATGAAATATCACATTAGATGATAAAGGATCATCACATGGCACCACAATGCTCATCCTGATAAGCAGGTCGCAGGAGGGTTGATACATGAGCAAAAGCCTAACCTCTTCAAGTAGCTGTACCCAGGCTCTTAGATGATAAGGTGAAGAAAAATCTTACTCCGTCCTTTTCTAATTCTCTCACTTCTAAAATTTTTCCCCAAAACTCATTTAAAGGTAGTCATATACCACCTATGGTTTATAATATTCACTTCTTCTACCCCATGAATGAAATTTGTTCAATGTTAATTCTGGGAATCAGGCATGCCAAAATGAGATAGAATTAGCTACTCTCATATCAAAGAATGTTTGGAAGCAGCACCAATAGGTGATAAAGTGGAGGAAACCACCAGAGAGAGTTTAGACATGTCTACCAAAGACCAGAAAAGTGTCAAAGGAGGACTTCAACATCGAAACATATGGCTCTTGATCGACATGGATGGCAAAAGAGAGCTCTTAAAGATGATCCCATGTAGTTGGGGAAAGGAAAATTGCTAACTTTAAAGAAGTACCAACAGCAGCTCATTTACACTCTCCTAATAGAATAGTTCATCAATAAGTACAGGTTTTATGTTTCAGTTTCAGTTTCCGTTAGGTTTCTATTATATAAAGCCATAAACTGTGTAAGCGTTAAAAGAAAATGCTTTTAATGTTATATCAAAGTGATGTGGAATGGAAATAAGCTTTATTGATTCAGAAACCTACCATCCATATAATTATTTTAATTTCTAGATAAGTGGCTCGCTAAAAATAATTTTGAATTGTCAATGAACCATTTTCCTCAACCATGAGGTAAATAATTTACCCTATAATGTTTTCTTACTTGAATATTCTTCAATTTTTTCATTCTAATGTTCATTTTGACTTTATGTATACTTTTCCACATCCTATACAAAAAGTATTTTCCGGTTGATGTGCTTTTGTTATTCTGTCTGTGCACTCAAAGACTCTTTAAATGATTGTCATGTTATCTTCAATGTTGTTTCCTACATTCCTAGTTAAAGTTAGAATCCTATGGTGGAAAATCAAATTAATCTACTCTAACGTGTAAAGCAAGGCTACTTGTCCTTAAGATAGGACCACAGTCATGGCAATTTTGCAGTGAATATACAACCTCAATGTATAATCTCAACAAAAATACATGAAAATGTTGGGAAAAATTAGAAAAGTGAAAAGGATGCACAACAGTCAGTTCTTGGGCGGGAAAATGTGCATCATGCATGCTTCAGAATGAAATATTCTTAAAATAAAAATAAAAATCAAATCCTTGCAACTATTTAAAAAATAAGACACCATGCCAGTTCCGGTCTTTGTAAAATGCCCAAAGTGATATGAATTGCTTATATGAACAATTTTTGATAATGTCTCTATTTGAGATTTTTTAGCATTTGCATGTACAACTCTGAAATTACTAATACAAATGGACTTTGATTCAATCAAAACCAAACTAGTTTATTAGCTTAACCTTTTATAGAAATTTATTATCGAAAAGAAAGACTGTTTTATGTTGGTTCTAAAACCCTTTATTTCTCACTAGAATATTTCTAACCAATCATTTGCATTATAAATTTCATGACGTCCCATCTTGGTCTTTACCGCACAGTTGAAGATTTGGACCTCAATCATTCATATTCAGTTTCGGTTTTTCCCTTCAAACTGCTTCCAACAATTCTTATTTTATTCTTACTCATATTCACCAGGATTTTTGAAAATCGTTCAGAATTTGATTCTAAAAATTTAGAGAATTTGTCATGACACGTACAGTCATGCCAAAATTCTATTTACGATAACGGTTTCACATAATACCAAACAAAAAATAAAGGTAGGATTAAAGAATCGCGTGCAGTCTTCTATAACAGCATGGTCTGCAATACACCCATTTTGCATTGCATGGTCAGATGACACCACAAGATTCTTTAATCCCGCCAAAATAAAAAACAGAAAAGTTTAAATCAGAAAAAAGTCAAATCCAAAGTCCTACAATTTTCGTAACTCACCCTAAACTAGACACACAATTTTTGCGAACTCTGGGTACAATCAAATACCTAACAATAACAAATTGATTAGAATTTTAAAAAAGGATTTTTGCTAATAATTATCATTTTGAATCCATCAAGATCAAAACCAAAGTCATGAACAATTTTCGTTAACTCTCCCTAGACACAAAATTATTTGTAAACTCCGGGTACAACCACATATCTAACAATAACATTTTTTTTCTTCAGAACAAGAAAAACCGGATCGTGGCCGGGACACCAGTGAAAAACCATAATCAAAGCAAAAATTTAATTATATTGTTTTTCAATATAGTTTCCGCAAACAACAATCTTGAGCAACAATACAAGAAACAGAAGTTTGCTTATTTTGAAACACTAATTGGTTTCAAAAAATCCACAATTTATAGAGTACACAAAGCAAGAGACAACAATAACAATAACAAATTGATTGGGGAAAAGAAAAACAGAATATTCTCTACTGATTCTCATTCTGAATCCGGCAATCAAGGAAAAATAAAAAAACAAATACCCAACCAACTGACAACCATTTAAAAATAACCGAATCGGAAAAAAAAAATCAAAAAGTTGCAGGATGTCTAGAGAAAAATTATCCAAGGAGAACTTACAGCAGCCTGCAACCCAGCATGACGGCGGACTCCAGCAGCGTCATACATAACAATGAGACTGAATCCAAGGCAAACAGGGAACAGAGCATCACGAACGCCATGGCAAAGCGCCACAGAAGTTGTAAGTCCTACACAGAGCGCAGCATGCGACGAAGGCATGCCTCCTGAACTCACAAGCATCTTCAAATCCCATCTCCGCTCCACCACAAATGTCGTAAAAACCTTCAAAATCTGAGCACTGGCCCATGCCAGAAAACCAGACACGAAAGTTCTGTTAGAACCCAGCGTTTCCAATATAGGGCTAATCCTCTGCTTTGCTACAGAAGTGGTTACGCTCAGAAATGCCAAATCGCCCCAATCCTGCTCCATCCACGACATTTTTCTCTTCGCGAGACGTGTCGCGATCTCTCTCATCCTGCCCTGAGACTGGGCGATCATTCTTTCTCTGCAAACCCATGCCAGAGCTGCCAGAAACGGAGCAGAATGAAGCAGAGATGGCTTCCTTAACCAAGAACCGCCACTACTCTTCAAATTTTCATTCCTCTTCTCGAAAAAATCGTTTCTGCTGCTTCGATTGTTGGCGGGACTAGAACAGCACTTGATACTAGATTTGTATTTGAATTGGGTTTTAAGAGAGCGCGTGGAAATATGAACTGTGGAAGGCGAAGGCAAAGGCAGGTGGGAGTGGATTCTGAGAGTTTGGGTGAAACCCATTAAGAATGCAACGAGTTTCCGAGGCCATGCAAGAGAGAGCTTGTGTTAGGAGAATAGCCCTGCTTAGCAGCATTGGCTTTTGGGGAAGAAGCAGCCAAAACAGTTGTTTTTTCCATGTAGATAAGGGATAGATCAAGCTGTGAGTATTCCTGGGTTTTTGCGAAACCGCAATTAAGAAAGTTGTGGAGGACATTTGATTCAGAGCAAGGAAACAATCGTCATGATATAGATTCGCATATTCTGCATGGTATGTTCCCAGAAACAACCAGAATTATGCCAAATATGTTAAAATAAATCAAATCTCAGGAGCTCAGGCCTCGAATGACAGCGCAATGGTCAGCACTCAATTGGGCCGTTGATCTGTCGTGGAAAGTAGTTTCCACGTTGAATAGCAGCTTTGCTTGTTCTCCGAATTTCCAAATCAGTATTTAATTGGGTGGGCGTGAACCACGAGTAACATTGGAGGTTGAAACAGGTCTTCCACTTTACGCTGCCTTTCAAAGCTCATTTTTGTAGGGTGCCTTTCAAATCTCATTTCTGTACCCTTCTTGCATTTTCTGGGGTATTCTATCCATGTAGTGACGGAAGCAGATTCCTTTACTAAGGAAAGCTACGTAATAATGAGATAATTACTTAACCCACTTATTATTAGTTTTAATAATGAAGTATTATCCTTATTATTAAGACTAACTACTTTACTACTACTACATTTAGAAGTAAACTAAGAAAAAGAGGTATTAGCTTAGTGGTAATACTTTTGATTTAAAAGCTATAAGTCATGAGTTTGATTCTTTCAATACCGCTTATTATTAGTTTAATTTACATAAGGTTCAGTTTTGATAGTTTATACTAAATTATGCAAAGTTTGAAATTTTCAATAATAAAATGTTGGCTTATGATGTTAGAGTTATACTAGCCTTTTTTGTAATTTGTGGACAACAATGTGCAAATATTTATACTATGTTGAAAAAAACAGATGCCTAGTTCTTGGGTTTTGTGGTTTATTTCATATTTTTCATAATTTGTGGATGGGCATGTGCAAATATTTCTATCATAATGAAAACCTAGATACCTAGTTATTAGGCTTTGAGGTTTATTTATAGTTGAATTTTCAATCTTATGAAAATACATGTACTCTTGATTTAATATCGTATAATAAAATTTTATGTTAGTACTTTTCTCCAGAATTCAGTAAAAACATAATAATACTTTGGTAGAATTTAAGCAAAACATAACAGTGCCAACACATAGTCAACCTCTCTTTGGTCAAACAAGATTATAATGATGATGATAATGATGTTGAGTTTTTGCTTATCCTCATTGAGACCCTCCTAGATCTATTAGATCACACAAGTTTCAGAATTCCTTTTATATAATATTTTTGTCCATTACTCAGCATTACCTAATAAAATCAAACATAGTAAATAAACATACTGGTGACTCAAGGGTAACTTGAACTTACCTATGAAGTGTTGAACTTCCTAGTTAAGCTATATGTCTTCTAATGTATTATGTTGGCTACATGTATTAGGGTGTACTTATGTTCAAATGGTTTCAGGTTCTTTCTTTAGACTATATTTTTTATATTGATGATCATATATACTTTGAAGCAAATGTGTCATATTAGTTAGCAACCTAGCTATTAGAGTTTAGCCCAATTTTGCATTATAGACA
>MNCI01018369.1:8455-23940 GCA_015680685.1 Gnetum montanum
ATACCTCAGACTTGCTTAACCATACACCGTGACACATACAAGCAAGCCTGGGAAGACAACGAACGATTAACCCCAAGTGTTTCTTGTGGCGTTAAGGCATTTAGTCTGCGGAGTTCGACCGGATCGCGCGTGTACGCTCGTATTCGTATGGTGGAGTGTAGGGGTATCTCGCCACTCATCAGACATTATATCATTTACGAAACTTTCCTTTATGGGGCCATGTTGATCTACAAACCTAAGAGCCTAGAGAAGAAGCAGCTAGTCAACATACAACAAGTCAAACCTTTCCATGAGCCTAAGTAAGCTAGTGTAACAAACACCTCATCGGATGGACAACCACGCTCAATCTTTCGAAGCTCCTCCTTTCAAATTAGTCATAGGGGAGATGGCCATCCTTGCTAACTATATAAGCAACTCCTTAGTTTTTCGTCTTTTTGTAGTTTTTTGTCTTTTTGTTTTATATGTTTTTGTTTTACACCTTGTTATTTTTACAACTTTTTGTTTTACACATTCTTTATCTTACACCTTTTTGTTTTTACGTTATTAATTTTTCAAAATTTTTTATTTTACAACATCGTTAGTACATTTTATTTTTCTTAAATATTTTACAATTTCTTGTATATTTTCCTTTATTTGGATGTGATTTTCTTATTGTGTTTTAATAATAATAACATGCCTCATTTCCAATTAGGTACATTGTGATTTGTTTGATGTGGGCATGTGTTATCTGGTTATTTGATTGTTGGTGTCTAGATTCTAACTTTGAATTTTGTTATTGATAACTAGGACATGGTTTCTTTTTCATGAAATGGGCAATGAGTCCATAACATCCACCCATCCACAACCTCTATGGTTTTCTTGTTCTATAAGTGTGAGGTCCCTTTTTCATTAATAAAACTTTAATGAACTTGTGACTTTGGTGGTTTCCAAATTTGAAAAGGATTCAATGGTTTGAACAGGGTGTGACTTCAAGGGGACTCTACACACTTTATGCCTTTCTACTTACTTGGGTGCATGTGTGTTTTCATGGATTTCTTATTGTTAAATGTCAACCAATAACAGGAAGTTGAATAAGTCTTTGCATGGTGTGATTCCTATTCAAAATAATAATAATAATAATAATAACAATGATCGGAATTCAAAGCACATCCCTTAGACAAAATAAATGGGCTACAAGCACTAGTTATGGAACTAAAAAGATATGTTACCCATGCCTAAAGGTCCCCTCTACCTAAGGGCCTTTCTCACTTCCTACTTCTTTTTTCTTCTTCAATAAGAAATAATGGTTGTTCTATGGAAGTACTCTTATGTCTTAAGGAGGTGGATTGATCTTAAAGTGGCAATGCAAAGTCATTGAACATGGTTGGTTTTAGTCTAGACTAAAGATGGATTTTATTAGATCATTTAACCACAAAATTCACAATGGACTTCATATGACCTTAATTGAAAACTTTGTTTCACTCTCTCTCTCATCAATTTATGCTTTCCATGTCTCACCTCACTGTCAGTTTCATGTTCTTGTTCGATGGCTTGGTTTGATGTGTCAAAATTCTTAGGTAGTTTCTTCTAGGTTTTTGTTCTTAACCTTCTGTAACCATTAATCATCCACGAACTCACAGACTCCTCAGTTTGAAGTTATGTAAGGGCAATAAAGGGCATGTGCCTGCTTTGGGGAGGATCCACTTGCATATCTTTTGGTTGGGTTAGTTAAGTTCTTTATCCTTAGCCATTCTCACAATCAAATCCTTATGCATACCCCATCAATGACATCCAATTGTGCACATCTTCACAACATATTTTTGTGAAATTCTCTCTTTATTGTTGTGAATTATTTAATCCTCTTCAAGCATTTCATCACATTTGGACTTTTTAGAAATAAATAATGGACCACTTATCCATTTCACCCTATTTTTCAATCCTCTTGTTAACACTATTAAAGGTATCAATCCACCATAATTACAACCTAGCTAAGTGTAACAAGACAAGGTACCTAAAAGTTATACATTACACATTGCACACTAATTCACGATTTTGTTGTGATTACAGTCAGAAGCACGAATTGGAAGCAAGGCTATCTTCACAAAGGAAGACATAGCAGTGCCATGTGATAAGGACCATTCATGATCATGTGTTCCTTGCTCTTTAGCTGCTAGAGGAGTTGGATGTCAATTTTGTCTAGGGTATTCTATTCTATTATCATGAACACCCAATTTTATAAAAGATTGTAAATCCATACACTTGGGCACTTAGAGTCTCTCTGTTCCATTTGAGTTAGTTTGCATATTAGTCAATAATCCCATACCTTTCCAATATTTTATAAGGAACTTGTTCCTCCTCTTGTTCACTTGAGGACGAGTTTTCATTTAGTTGTAGGGGTATGATGAATCATATTTTGCCTGGCTCCGATATCAGAGCCCTGATATCAGGTCCCAAGATGTGATGTCAAATATCTGATATCACAGGGTGTGTGCCAACCTATAAATATAATGCTTGGGCACATGATTTCCATATAGTTTTTGTCATAGCATAGTAGAGCTCTTATAGTTTCTATTCTCTAGAGTTAGAATATTTTCCAAAGTGTCCACAGTAAGAGTCATTGAGTGTACGGATCTTTATTTGAGCACTATTGTACCTGAGCATGACAGTGTGTGCGACAATAAAGATGAGCTTTCTAATCAAACCTTGTAGCACCTTGGCTAGCTTAAATATTTTATTCATGCATTTAATGTTTCATGTAATTTCCTTTAATGCTCCCAAGTAATTAAGTTAAAGTAAGCTAATTCAATTAAATAGAAAACAATTAAGCACATAAGTACAACTGCTTCAAACATGCATATGACTCTTGGTAATCCCAACAATGCTTAAAGTTTAGTAACCTAGCGGCGTTATATGTGTTTAGGATGTGCACGGAAAGTGGGACCGGATACTTATGTTAGGATAGTTAGTTATTAATTAGCAATTAGATTAGTTAAATTGATTTATAAATTGAGTTTCAACTTGCTGTAGATAAATAAAATATAAATAATAAAAATCATGTGCCTCAATTATGCTTAACCATATAATTAAGCTCTACAAGTGTAGTTGAGAAGACAATGATTGTCATGATTAGATTTCATGCCCTGGAACTAGTGTACTTAGGAACTTAAGGTCTGTAGAATTCGATCAAATCGTGTATGAACACTTGTGATTCATATTGTTGGGCGTAGGCGTACCTCACTGCTCATCAGTAAGGAAGTCTTTAGTAAAAAGTGAAAACCCATAAGGTTACTTTTCAACAAGACCAAAGCCTTATCCTTTTTATACTCCAAAGGGAAGGTTTTTTAGGATTGTTTGTAAGGATGAAAACCCACAAGAACATCCCAAAACCATATATAAATCTTTTTATGACTCTTCTTTCTATTTGCTTCAAAGTGAATGTGCCATGAAGTGAATCTCACATTTATTCTACCTTAGTTGCTAAATTTACCGTCTTTTTTACCGAGTATCCTCTACTTCAGAAGTGGATCTTGATGGAGGTTGCTAGTAGGCATTTCTTTATCTTATTATTATTATTTTTAATTAGCTCACTAGCTTTTGTGGTTATTCTTTGCAAAAGATTTGTCGACTCTTCCATGCCTAGCCATTGCAATCATTCTTACGCTACGCATATGTATCCAACATTACTCTTGTTTATTCTTCAAATTATCAAATACATGTTGTGCTCATTCTCTCGATAATCCTAGATAGCCATGAATTAAACTAAGTGCAAGAAATATAATTCTTCCCCTTAATGTTAAGCATTTAAAAATTAAATGTCCGAATAAGCATTAGCAATATGCAAGCCTAGATAAACCACAACACCATGCAATTTTGGGCGTGCGAAGATTTTGTAACGAATCTAAAGGACTGCATGCGCAGTGTACTCCCACCCAAGGTTGGAAATTGATGGTAGCGGGGTTTGTCAAAGGAAATTGATGGCAACCACAGCGAGCCAGTCAACCTGAGCAACGATTTACGACTCCTCTTAAATGCACCCAAATCTAATCCAATCCTCCAAACAGAGATAGACAACCGTTCAAGATTCTCATGAAATCAAGCCGAGCCAAGCAAATGCACAAAGGAAGGAAGCGCTTCCACGACGTGCAATGTCTGCGTGCCACAGAAGCAGCGGCAAGAGAAGAGGAGAGACTTTAGCTCAAACCGGGCGCCGCGGCAAGAAAGAGAGGAGGGAGGGAGGAAGGAAGAAGGTTCGTGGTCAATCCAAAATGTTTTCCTTCAGCGCATCCAAGTTTGACCATGGCATCCACGATTTGCGTTGGAGTCCACAAGGAATCAAGGAATAGGATGATGGACGATGGACGGAAGGGCGCAGCTGTGCGCGCGGGGAGATAGCAGATTTGTGCGTGCGCATTCAAGCCCGAATGTTGCGCCCTATTTTGGGGAAATGTCCAAACGTGCCCAATCTTTGTCCTTCTCCAAGGTAATGTGGAGCGAACCAGCCTGCCTGCGTGTCTGCCAAGCTAGCCAGGCAGGCAGGCAGCCACGGCGCATATTCGAGCTCAGCATCAGCCTCAACCTCCAGCATTGCAAATGCAGTCAATCCAGACGATTGCAATTTGTAATGGTAATAATAATCAATTTCTCCAGCGTGAGAGCCAACAAGCTGAGGAGGCTGACGCCTTTGCCGCCATTTTCGCCGGTGCTGTGTCCTGGCGCAACGCCACCATGCCCAATCGGCTGTGCTCGTCTCATAAATCCACGCCGCACATGCCTGAGCCTGGGCGTAAGCGTGGCCCCTGGCTGCACGGCAGAGGCTCTGGCGCAGAGAGAGAGAGAGAGAAAAGGAGAGAGAGGAGAGAGATGTAGAGCGAATCGTTTGATTCCTCTCTGCAGCAGCGAAATTGGACAAAATCCGATATCCTTGCTTCCACCACCTCCGACATATCAGCTCCGCCGCTCGCGCTGGCCTGCACATTTAAGGCCTTTTGTGCAGCAATCTGCATTCCTCAGAATCCATCCCTATCCCCTCCTTTCGTTGGGCATTGCCGAGGTCGGCTGCACAGATCTGTTGGTAAGAGAAGCGGAAAGGTAAGGTAAGGAAAGGAAAGGAAAGGAAAGGAAGGAAGGGAGGAGGTTCGGTGCCGTGGTGGGATGGGCAGAGTCAAGCTTACAATCCGTCGGCTGGAGAACTCCAACAACCGGCAGGTTACGTATTCCAAGCGCAGAAACGGCATCATGAAGAAGGCCAGGGAGCTTGCCATTCTTTGCGACATCGACATCGCGCTCATCATGTTCTCGCCCACCGGCAAGCCTACTCTCTTCGTCGGTGAAAGAAGGTACACACTTCTCCTTTCCGTAAGCATTTCTTCATGGATTTTGGCTCGCAATTGCCTTCTAGGATGGATGCTCCGCTACTTCTTTCACACAAGCAAATTCATTAAATCTTCAGATTTTTTGTTAACGTTTCAGCCGCTTTATCGTGCACCTTATTTTCTTCGTACATCGCTTGACATCTTTCTATGTTTCGCAACATTTCACAAGTTTGTGCGTTTGCTTTCGTGCATGATTTTATCGTACATCTATATATGCGATAAATGTTCTGCATTTTCCATGATTCTCTTCTGTCAATGAAATTGCTATTCCTGTTCATGTTTTCAGCACTATGGAAGAGATTATAGGACGGTTTGCGCAGTTGACACCGCAGGAGAGAGCCAAAAGGTAGCCTTTTACAAGAATCAGGTCCTTCGTGGAGCGAAGTTGCGATTGCATTTTCTTTTTGTTCGACTCTTTTGAATTTTTCTAATCTTATGTTGAATATTCCGTTGATCCAGGAAGCTGGAGAGCTTGGAAGTAAGATCCGTTTCCGTGCATAATCCTAAATATAGACACGTTCTCGTCCTATCTTTTCAATATATGATTACATCTCCATTCTGTGTCGCACCGCTTTTGACCAGTTCAAGAAATTGACAGGCACTGAAGAAAACCTTTAAAAAACTTGATCACGATGTGAATATTGAAGAGTTTTTAGGGACAAGGTACGTTTTACATGATGGATCTCAATTCAGTCTTACGTTTATTGCTTGAGATGTTGCATTTCAAAAATGAGAAATCCGTACTAACATAAAAATTAATTTTCTGTTTTCAATATCTTTAACCTCAGCAACCAAACAATCGAGGTAAAGAAATTCTTTTCAAGATCAGCTTCCTTCTCTTATTCACCGTAATTCTGTCTTTGTAGAAACAGCTTGTAAAAGACATTCCACTCAAAATTTGAAAGCATTAACGCATTCATAAAATGTTCTCTCAACAGGAATTACAAAACGAGTTGGGACGAATTCAAAGCCAGCTACTTGAAATTCAACAGAAACTATGGTGAGTTTTCATCAGGGCATGAGTAATTTAAGTGTGGAGGAAGATTTAGCACAATTTCAAGCCTGGAATATGTTTGAACACATTGAAGTTTTCGACCCTATTGGCTATGTTGAACATTAAACGGTTTATTATTGGAATAAAACAATTGGTTCTTCCTTAGTTAATGCAATGACAGGTGCAAAAGCAGTTTATCAATTAACATGATTGTCACAGTAATCTTCAATTTTTCCGAGAGAATGCCGTGTGCTTGTGGCTTCTATTATCATTTAATACTATATTCCAGTAGTGTGCAGTTTATGTGTACCTTGGCAAGGCACGCTAACATTCTCCATGACATTACCAAAGGGAACTAATTTATTACTTTAATCAGGTTTTTCGGTTTTGAACCAAATCAAATTGAAACAATCGAGCAGGCGAATGACATCGAGGAAACCATACAAGAAGCACTTGCTACCATGCGTGCACACAAGGTTTTTTTTTTTTTTTTTTTTCCCATTTTCTGAATTTCAAAATGTTCTGTCTATTTTTAAAAATGTCCTTAATATCTTGAAGAGATTGCAACATTCACTGTGGTGAATATCCATTACCTGTTAAGGCTAAGAATAATCATCCAAGCATTCCATTTACAAATGGTGATTTAATATGACAGAAAAACTAACATATTCTACCTTTTTTTTTGGGTACAGGAAAAGCTCAAAGAGCAGCAGCTCATGTCATTTACTCAATCAGGTCAACAGGTGCTGGCTGCATTGTCTTTTGAACACTTTTCTTTTTCCCTTTTCTGGAAGCTATTCATGAGACTCTATGAACACTACTGAAGATGTATCTAATTTCAAGTTTTCAACTAAACTGTTTTGGCCTTTTGCAATATCTGAAGATGTTCCCAGGTGGTTATCGTTTGCCACTGCCAATGGCAGGAGATCACCATCAGTCACAACCTTTTTCTTGGATTCCAGCTGATGGCCAGCGGATCCTTCTAAATGAGGATCCCAATAATTTGGTGTTACCTCAAAGGTAATTGTGAGATGACCTTCGTATATTTCAAAATTCCTGATTGTTCGAACCCGTCATGATGGAAGCATACCAACAAATTTAACGTCTATTGCTTGTTTTTATTTTTATTTTTGTAGAGAAATAGAATGCATGGACGATTCCAACATCTCTATTCCTTCAAGATATGTGATTAATGGTAAACAAGCAGATATAGAAGAAAGTTCAAACAGACAAGATGCATATTTCAATGAATTAAATAGAAGCTCTCTGGGATTGAGGCTACAATTAGGAAACCAGTGTGCTCCTTTGCAATACCCATATGATCCATCGTTTCAACATAATAAGAGGCTACGATCTGACATGGACATCAATTTACAAGGAGCTTCAATGGACTTTCATAATAAGAGGCTACGATCTGACATGGACATCAATTTACAAGGAGCTTCAATGGACTTTCACAATTGTGGCCTTGAGTCAGTGGGCGTTGGGTTTGACGGCATGCATCAGCAATGGTCTGCAGGTTCTATCCATCCCATCATTCCCATGTACGATAAGCATTCTTTTCCACAGGTAGAGGATCATGAGCAACCTGTTGCATTTTAAGTTACAGAATAAGATTTTTATTTCATGCAGTACCCAAAATGACCTGTACCTTTGTAACCATTAGGTAATTTTTTCTAGTGTATCTAAGTTGAAGGAACTTGTGTATTTTTGCAGCAATCACTGCCAATGCTGGATGGATGCTCATCTTCAGGGCTTCAACATACTAAGTCTGAAGGAGATGGGCACTCATCAGAGCTTTAGGCACGACAGTGATACGGAACTTCAGATTTCGTTTAAAGATTGAGACAACTTATGAGCCACCTCGATATGTTTCTTAGAATGGTGGACTGGGGAAAGGTTTCTTTTGATGCTACTTATATTAGATACATACATTCCATGAGCACAGAGATTCTTTGTTTTGTAACTAGGTTAATGAGATTCCATGCCACCCACCTTTACCCTCTTCTGGAAAAAGATGAAATTTCACATGGCATTGCTTCACAGTTGTAGCCAGGTTATTCTCTATTGCCACTACTGCTCTGTTTTGCCATCAGTGATTGTACATCCTTGGGGTGCGGAAGGGACAGATTTGTATAAATGGAATGATACGAAAGTTGGTTTCTTTACATGGGACGACGGTGTAGAAAAGCCATCTTGCTCTGGTAAATTCCTGAAGTCAGAATTTAAATGGTAAATATTACAGGTTGTTTAAAGCCAGTTGTTTTCTTGGCCATAAAATACAATTCTAGAGGATGCTCTGAAGTTCGGTAGCTTCTTGGTTCTTGGAAGCTGTGTTAGATCGTTGACACTAATGTTGGTTTAGTGGTCTCAAGTTGCTATATAGCTAGAGCTAATCTATTACTCTGGTATGAAGACAATGAGATGTTTACTAGAGACTCTGTATGAAATTTGTAACCTCCATTTCTTTATTGTAATCAATAAACATAGTCGACCAGGGCGCAATGTCTATTAAATGTATATCAATTGTGTAACAATTTCTTAGAACAATAAAATTATTGTTATGATAATCATCATTTTGCCAAGCAGAACCTTCATTTTGAAGATTAACACTCTGAACAAGTACTTTGTGCTTTTTTGTTGCTTTTAGCTGTAAAATTGTTTAGCGTTTTTTAATTAAACAAAAAAGCCCAATACCCAAATTAAAATTGACAGTTTGCATATAACGGACGCACATTTTGAATGAGAATTAAGTTTTCTATGAGATCTTTTTGGACGGAATTCAGCTTCAGCAATTTTGTGATCCAGGGACCAAGGCAATTTCATACATTTTGAAGTTTGCTTCAGTTGACAGCGAATGATGCACGTCAATGTGTGCGTTTGTAAAGGATTTCTGGAGAACTAATATCATTTTGATAAAGCAGAAAACCTTCTTCTAGGCATAATTAATGACATTTTAGGGGAATGGACGATTTGGCTCAATCAAATGCAAATGTGGAAACAGGAAAAGCTTGAGTACTTCCATTACCATATCACAATTTATCTATTATACAAAGTATCTCATGTTAGTTCATATCAGTTCTTTAATCACAATGGGCCTTTGGTGCAGTAGTGTAGTGGTTAAAGTCTGGTACTATAATCCCTTAGGAAACTTGAATTTTTCTTGCTTTGGAACTATTTTCTCCTTTTACTTGTAATTAGCATACTGTGAGTCCATTATCATTAAACAGAGTCAAAGAATGGTTGCAGGTGTGCTGCAATGGTGCCTTGTTATTTCGTTTTCGAAAGTAACATCCCCATCTCTAGAGGGCGGTCTGGAGGTAGAACTATTCAACAGTCACGGATCTGCAAACACCGGCAGAATTCAAAATGCAGTACATATTAATTACTACTCAGGCACTCACTATAACGGGTACGCTATTAAATCCAAGTATAGCAAATTCATCGTCAGACCTCGGTCAAAGCTCGGGCATTGATTGGTTTGAAAAACATGCTGTGTTTTGTCCTTTAGATAGCATGATTCGGATCCACGTTACTTTCATCCTGCTTCTAAAAACGAAATTACAGAAATCTAAACTGCAGTAGCTGAACTGTAAATGGGAACGGATAGAGTTTAATAACGATGGCAGGCAGGGAGGATCAAACCTGGCAGCTTAAGATTCTGAGTTCAGAGCAGGATGATGACAGGCCATATATATAGTAGGTTAAAATTTGCAGGTGCCTAAGAATGTGCTGCAGCAGAATCATGAGATACGACCTAGCATCGCCGCATATTTCACATATGCATGTAATATTTGCCGTTGGGCATAGTCTAAACTCTGTTATCTAAACCCAACTGCCTGCGCCTGAATTGCCAATTGGCAATTTGGCATCAGAAAACAATACTCAACGAAAGGAAAGTTTCATTTCAAACGCCCTGCTTGTAACGGATCATGCACATTTAAAAACACGCAGACAAATGTTCTTCAGAGTTTGGGCTGAGAGCAGAGGAAGGGTTTCTCTAATGGCACCTGGCAGTGTTAGGGCATCATTAGCTGCAACGGCCCTGTCTTCCATTAAGGCTCGTGCCCTTTCTCTGATTCTGTGCAGGAATAGTTTTCTGAGAATATTGTCTTTAATGGTTTCTTCGTCTTTATGAGCCTTCGGGCTTTGCAGTGTCGGAAAAAAATCAATGACAGCTTTAGCAAACGGCATGGCAGCACAGGATTCTGTCGCAGACAGAGGCGAGTCAACGTGCCACTGTTTGGCTCTTGGACCTTAATCTTCCTTTGCATACATTTTAACTAGGTTACCTTTTTATTGAGTCTAGGGACGAATTCCTAGCCACCTCTCCGCTGCACTTCCGATTTTCATTTAGATTTTTGAAATTGTTCTGCATTCCTAATTCCTACCAACAATGTAAAAAATTCAAACCACGACTACTTGTTCGTCGTCATCTTCCAGAGACTTGACGTTTTGAAAATGCTCCAGGACTCATAGTTGAGAGACTACGTTTTGAATATGCTCTTGACCTTTTCGTTGATAAATAGATAACATAGAACCAACGATACACTGTTTTATTAAGAAAAGAAACTTAATACACAAAGAAATTATTTATACAATTATTATTTTATTTAAATACGTGTTTAATATAATGCGAAACATCATGTTAATTTTTGGTATTGATTAAGTAATATGGATTTGCTAATGGTTATGGAATGTCTTCTTTGATGGAAGCAGACACAAAGGTTGGCCCCAACAAGTTCTAAGCTCATAATTCCACGAGCCTTCTAAGCTAAATTGATTTGGAGAAACCAAGAGCAAGAAGAAATGGAGTAATTCTCATACAATTATTTTAGCCAAAAGGCCAACTACCATTCCTACATAAGAGATCAACTACAAATCATAATATTCTATCCACAATGCTCAAAGGAAGCTTGTAAGTAATGCTAAATAATATTCCATCCATAATTTCAACATATTTGCTCCAAGAAAACTTGTAGCTTCTATGTTTATGTCTTTGTATTGCAATGCACAAGAAATGAAAATTGGAAGGGCAAGGGAAGCATGTATTGAAAACAATAATCTATGAGAATTTAGAAATTTAGACACATATTTGCAGCATAAGATTTATGATCAAACATGTAATTAGTTATACTTCTCATCATGTAATCACAACGATCTGACCAAAATTGTTATGGAATACATCAAATATGGTAAAATGGAGAATTAGATAATTTTCAATATAGTAGATAAACTAAAATTCCACTTAGTTTTTGCAAGATTCTCTTATTCCAAATATGGTAAAATGGAGACTTGGATAATTTTCAATATAGTAGATAAACTAAAATTCCACTTAGTTTTTGCAAGATTCTCTTAGCCAAATTATAGATATATATTATAAATGTATAACTAAGTTGGTAGATATAAAACATAGGGTATTATAAATATATAACTAAACTACTTTTGGCCAAGACACCAACTACCAAGCATGGATTGGTAATGCTAAATAATATTCCGTCTATAATGCTCAAGGGGAGCCTATAAATAACACTAAATAATATTCTATCCATAATGCTCTAGGGAGAGCCTATAAGTAATGCTAAGTAATATTCCATCCATAATGCCAACATATTTGCTACAAGCGAATTTGTAGCTTCTATGCTTATGTCTTCATATTACAATGCACAAAGAATGAAGTTTGGAAAGGTAAAAGGGGGTATGCATGGAAAATAACAATTTATATGAATTCAAAAATATTTTGTAACACAAGATTTATTGCCAAACTTAGAATTAATTATTCTTCTCATCATGTAATCATAATGATCTAACCAAAATTATTATGGAATACATCAAATTTGGTGAAATGGTGACTTGGATAACTTTTAATATAATAGATGAACTAAAATTCAACTCAGGGTTTGCAAGATTCTCTTAGCTAAATTATAAATATATATTATAAATATATAACTAAGCTAGTATTGAAGTCAACAAATAAATACGACATCAATGGAGGAGCAAAGCTCAACTCACAAACCCAAGAGCTTGGAGGTAACACATGTCCTCAATGGTCCCTCGTAACTCTCACTTAATTGTGGCTCATACAATGCAGCACACATGGGCACGCTTTGAAGAAGATAAGATAATACTCATAAAAGACTATTTCACCTCTCATTAGGTTACCCTCTCTCTCAAGTGTCTCCCTCTTACCTCTTCCCAATTGTGTCTCCTTTTTCAAAGACCTCATGGCCTATTTCTAGTTTTCTTCCTAATAGTTCAACTTCTCACTTATGCCTTCATTTAAACTAAGAGAGCTCAGGAAGTACAAGATGACTCATTCGAGATGATTGTTGTTTTAAGCACAACATCTCATGCTATCAAGACATCTTAATTGTTCTCAGCGTCTCTCGCTTCCCCTTTAAAAATGCCATTCTTAATGACATTTTAGAAGGTAGAAGGCACAATGCTCCCATGATAGAAGATCATTTGACTCAACTCCACATAATACATACATGAATTACATTAGTACAAGAGTGATCACACACAGTTACATCAATGATATGATAACTCAATACATCAAGTTTCTCAATTTTGTTTCCATTTTTAAGGTTTTAATCTTTACTTACTATTGGAGGCTTATCTTTATGCACCACCATGCTTCCAACAATTTATCATTAGGGTGGAATGCCTCAATTATAGTCACATAGTGGCTTAAACCTACATAAAAACTTCATAAAAATATAGGATAAGATACATTAGTAATAATTAATGATATAGAGCTCAAAACCTTATCAATCCATAAAGGTAATATACTAATTTCATCCAACAAAGTGCCCTTATCTTCTAAGCCACATTCTTCATTTTCACTTTTCATATAAATATTGTTCAAGCACCAATTATTTCTAGCATGAATAAAATCACAAGCATTACCCCCATTAATATTCCAACTCATATTAATAAGATATTGATGAGCAACAAGGTACCCCTATGCTCAACCATACAAATATGAGCATGTACAGGTGATCCGGTCAAACTCTATAGATGGACTGGTTGTGGCACCTAGACAATTATACATTGATCACAGTTTGCCGTCTTTCCACCTAGACTAGTAGTAGCTTTTTCGTGTATGGTTTAGTCCAGAGTAAGGCACATGATGTTTTCCTAACTCTATGTTACTCCTGATAATAGGAAAGATAAATTGATTAAATTAATAAAAGAGCAAAATCTAAATTATCCTATGGCGATGGTATCCATCCTTAACCATCCATACATGTCTTGGACTTTGTGGATTACTACTGGGCATGCCAAGTATTCACACTTAAACACTTGTGATTAAGATGTATACATTTCACTTAATGACAGGAAAAGTGAGTAACAATAAATCAACTATTAACTAAGGCAGACATTAAATAATTAAAACAATGAAATTAATCTAAGTGAATGCAGTAATGATGAAAGTAATCTTGATCTTTATTGCCGATCATGCACATGTCCAAGTACATCACACTTGAACAAAGGTGTCGTACAATTACAAACATCACACTGAGGGCATGCACTGGGAATAAGTAGCTTGAAAGAAAGAAATTGAAAACTAAACTACCAAAAGAAAAGAACTTCTAACTCCTTGATGGTCTTCCCCTCACTATGCGCTTGAGTGCTGTATTTATAGGCTAACATAGGAATCATGATATCATGTATACGATATTGTATCCAAGCCATGATATCGCATACCCGATATCAGGGCTTGACAAACCATGATTCATCATACCCCCACGACTGAATAAAAACTCATCCATGAGTTAATATAATGAGAAACAAGCCACTCACAAAACATTATGAAGGTATGGGATTATTGATTGCTACTGACTAACCAAGCCATAGTATGGGGACACCAAACTTGGACACAAAACACAAAATACAAAATTCAAAATTTTGGAACTCAGGTGGTTCTTGGAGGTGGTGGCTCCTCCATTGGTGCTTTCCCTTTGTCTAGCCTTGCAGACTTCTGAGATTGTTGATGGGTGAGAAGTGCCTACAGTTTCTCTTCTTCTGTCTGAGGATCATGCACAGTCCATGCTGATGTTCCAATGTTTGATGGAGCTAGCACCTCCCACGGAAATGGCAGCTATGGAAACATTTGGTTTGCTTTAACATACCATGCAGAAGACTGTCATTGTTCCTCCTCATAGGCTTTGGCTTTGTCTCATAATTCCTGGTAATCTATTAGTTGTCGAGCCAAGTTTGCTGCTACATCTTTTTGGTCATGGTAGCATGCTTTAACCACTTCTAATTTAGAGTTTGCAACTTCTAATTTTTGCAATGTTTTCTTATGTTTAGAAAACTCTATCTCATACTTAGCATAAGTGGTAGCTACTTGCTTCTTGAGCTTAGTTCTTGGGTGCCTTGCTGTTCACATGGCCAAGTTGGCATATCGTAAATTTGCCAACTCCATGTACTCTATTAAGTCCTGAATTTGTAGGTCTTGACTTTTCAGTTTTGCTTGGTGGATGAAAGCATAAGTATCCAGTATGGCTTACTAGTCAATGTGTTGAGCATTGAAAGAATTAATGTGAGCCTTAGCCATATGGATCTCCTTTTTGATGATTTCTTGTACATCCCCACATGATCATAGAAGTGTTCTTTTAACTTCTTGTGCTTCTTGGCCTCATTTGACATGCACTTATTTTTGTGGTCATCTTTTGATGGATGGTGCAAACCTCCTCCATGGAGAGGGTTCTATTCTCCCTGGCCAAGTGATTCATGTCTTGGTTTACTCAAACCAATTATTCTTGCATTTGTTGGAAACTTTCTTCAAGAACGTTCTTTTGTTTCTGAACTATTGTCAACCAAATATTTTTAGTAGTAGGTAGTTTATTCTCCTCTTGTAAGGCCTTGAGAGCTTTAGCATGTGCATACATTTGAGCTTGTGCCTTTAAAGCATTCCAATCGGCCTATTTTTTTTCTCTTGCCACCTTTTTATTTTCATCTAACAATTTATTTAGTTTCTTGGTTCTGAAAACATCTAATTGGTTAGTTGCAATAAATTGAGAAGGATCCCTTTGATCAACTTTGATGAGACGCAATTTACACTAGGCCGCGATATCGCGTACGCGATATCGCGTCTTCTCCTGCGATATCGCGTCCCGCCGCCCTTTCTATAA
>MNCI01018369.1:24558-157561 GCA_015680685.1 Gnetum montanum
ATTAACCCCAAGTGTTTCTTATGGCGTTAAGGCATTTAGTCTGCGGAGTTCGACCGGATCGCGCGTGTACGCTCGTATTCGTATGGTGGAGTGTAGGGGTACCTCGTCACTCATCAAACTTGTAGGGTGATGAGCTTTTCTTGCAATCTTTGCAACTCTACTTCCACGTGCTCAGCCCTAACTTCAGCAATGACCAATTTTCCTTTGGTGGAAATGAGGTCTGATTATGCTACTGTGACATCTTGGGAGATTTCAAACAAGGACGTAATAACTTGTCCTATTTGCTGTAAGCGATTCAAAACATCCTCATATTTCGTAGGAGTCATTGAGGAACTGGCCAAAACTTAAGCATCACGTGCACTTGTGAAATTTGCCAGTGGCACAACAGGAAGATTAAACAATTCTTTGATGTGTTTTGTGACCACCTTTGCTACACCTGCCACATCCTTGTGCTACATGACCACAACCATGGTACCTTCACCAATTTCTAATCTGACTTGGAAGGATGCGGCATTCCCAAAAATCCACTAAGACCACTGAGACTCTCCTCCTAAAATCAATGAAATATATCCACTTGCAGGGTTGGCTGAAACAGTGGGCTGTATGACATCATCAATGACCTTGAATAGATTTTCAGCATCATGACTTCCCCAACTAACCATCTCAGCAATTGTTCGAAGGTAATTGATGGAAGGCTAATAGTCTTATTGCGACAATGACAATTGTTGAACTTGTTAGCTTATGGTTTGTGTGCTGGGCCCTGCTTCCTGTTGTTGGCTAGGTCCTACCATTTGAGGCAGAGTGGGCCCAACCATTCACTCTTCCTCTTATTCTAATTGCTCACAAACATCTTTCCTTGGTGTTGATGGTTTGAGCAGTTCAACATATGAAGCATTTTGGGCTTTTCTAGGAACATCATTCATGTAGCCCAGGATTCTAGCACATCTGCATAGCTTCTTAATAAGACAAGGGAAAGGCAAGGCAAGCTTCCCTATCTTTCTTTCTTCAAATTGCCTTAATATTTTTTTCAGATATAAATGAGGTAGATTCACATTAAATTTTTCCATCAGAATCGCACTACTCCCACTACATAAGTAGATAATCTATTTAAATCTTTGGTGGGGAAAATGTGATAAGTGTCAATCTTAAAGTAGATCGTCTCTTCTAGGATCGATTCTTCATAAAATTTATTTTCTTTGTCATAAGCCCATTTCAACCATAATTATTGTGTGTATGCATCTAAGAAAGTGGACAAATGAGAAACTTTTGGTCCTATGTTTTTAAGATTTAGGATCTTTGCAATGGCTTTTGCAGAAAAATCAATGAAAACACCATCTACATTTACAATGATGCCTTCCTCCTTGCCATGCCAGAATTGGTATGTTTCACCCAAGTACCAATCACCACTTTCCAAGAGAATAGGCCATAGTGGAGATGCCTTAAGTTGAGTCTTCATTGGTTTAGGTGCAAACTCAATGAAAGGCTTGAAATTGAGATCCATGATCACAGCTACAAAGGTGAACTTCTCCCGAATGGCTTGAAGACATTTAGGGGACAATGTAAGATGTTGCCTTGGTTCTGGGGCTCTAACTTTGCCACCTTTTGCATGGCTAGATTGCACTATCATAGGGGTTTCCTAATGAATGCTAAATGAGTGGGCCTCCTACTTTGCATGTTCTATGCGAGGTTCCTAGCCTCTGCCTCCTCTCGAGTGTTTAGCTGCTCCTTGGGAAGGTCCTGCTTGATCTCCTCTTCTTGTAGCCATTTGTAATCACACAAAAAATCATTGTTACTAAGGTTGTGTAGAAACATATTTATCAATTCATACTTTACTCATTACCCTAATTAAAAATTCATAATTTTGTAGTGTGATTTTTAGAGTTAGAAGTATTTTCGAGAAGTGGCTCTAAAAGGTGTTATTGTTAACCTTACAATCATTTGGGTGGCCTAAGTGATTGATAAAAATTAGCTTGGCATTAAAACATAGAAGGTTTCTTTGGTAAACATTGAATTTCTTACCTCTATGATATCCTTTGGACGATGGCAAATTTTGGAAAAAGTATGTACACTTCCCACTATAGTACTCCCCCACGACTAAGTGGAGAGTTCAACTAGGATCAAACAGAATTGAAATCAGAATGTTAGGGAGCGAGATGTAAGAATTGCACATGTAAGATGGAGATGTAAAGCTCTAAGTCACAAAGGAAAATTTCAACAACTCCCCTAGTGTATGAAACACCACTAATTTTGGCCTAGCACTTTGAAATGAGAATGACTTAAGCCCTTTCGAAGTTTAGGAAGGCAAAATTTGACTAAGGCATGGAACTCACGCCCAGCTTGCTCACCCCGTCAAGCTAGCTTGCCCTCAGTGTGAGTAATTACTACAGCTTCAAGATCAAGTCAAAAATGGTCAAATCTGAAGGTGCAAGCTATCCTTAAGGGCCACTAATGACCACTCCAAGCTTCAGCATTCAAGGATTCAAATTTCAAGTTAAAAACTACAAATTTTCACATTCACGCTGTCACTCACGCTGAGGTCATGCTACTAGCGTGAGTGCAGTGTGAGCAACTTTTGGACCCCAAAACTGAGTCAAAATGATCAGATTTCCAAGGTGCAAGTCATTCTCAGGGTTCACTATTGATAACTATGGATCCCATCCTCTAGAATTCCAAAGTTCAAGTCCAAAAATTGTAGGTTTTTGCAGCTCACGTTGTGGTAATGCTACAGCTCACGCTGTGGTCACACTGCACTCACGTTGGCAGCGTGAGCCCAGTGTGAGTTGCCAAAGGTGGTTCAACACAAGTCACTTTCAAGCTAATTTTTAATTTTCAGATCACTCTCAGGGTCAACCATAGTCAGATAGTAGTTGCACTCAAGAATCAGGCTTCAAAAATCAAAATTTGGAGTGAAATGCATCATTTTCAAGTCACTCACACTGAGGTCACACTAAGGACACGTTGGCAGTGTGAGTGTAGCATGAGTGCAGCATGAGCACACTGAAGACATGCCAGGACAAAGTCAGCTCACATTGAAAGTTCTTGTTAAGTAGAGATGCCTCAAATAGCCACCGAGCCACTCAGATCGACATCTTGCAGTAGCCAATTCAAAAATCTAGAAGTTTCAAGCGAGCTAGAGTCAAATTCTCTTGTTGCACATTGTCATTTCATTGTAAATGTTCATCATTTGTGAGCTTGTCGAGCTCTTACGCTCTAAATTGTATGTGCCATGAGCGTAAGCTAGCTTGAGTAAGTTATCATACGCTGTAAGATAAAATGCACCTGGTTGAGAACGTAGCTTGCCCACGCATGTCCAACTCACATACAACTATCCATCGGACACGTGTCATGCGATTCGTTTTCCTCTCATCTCTCAGTTGTTGATTCCATCCATGAATTCCATGCCCGAACCTGGCCAAAACCTATAAATACCTTGTCAATTCCCATAAACAGGGTTGGCAATTTTGAAGTTTGACAGCTTAGGAAACTCAGACTAGCAATCCTTGGGTGCTCAGGCACACTTGACTCCTAGCATCCAAGCACTCCTAAAACACATCACATCACTCTGGGGCTGGGTGCTTCAATTGCCATCCACACGTGCAACTATGCTTTGACTGGTGCACATCTTTTATAAGTAATACAATACAGTTCATTTTGCCAGCCGTTATACTGTTTACTTTGTTTTACATTCAATTTACGTTTTGTCTGTAATACCAGTTCTGCATACATTTCTGTTTACATTTCATGCGCATTGTTTACATTTCAAACATTAGTTACAATAACCCCAACGTAGGCCATAGTTTACACTCGGGGAAGTACTTGGTTGATTTGCATGCAGACCATCCAAGGCACTCTGCCTTCATTTTTCTTTTCCAGCTTGCCCTTGGGCAAAGGCAAGGTTAGCTGTGTTTGCTCGAAGATTTTTTGGTGTTTGTTTCCCTTCCAGCCTTACACCAATGATTTAGGTCAGTACAGTAAATTGGCGCTAGAAGGAGGGCCACCCTGTAAAAAATTCTTACATTAATTAAGACTATAAATCTACGAAACTCTCACGGTGAGCACTTTACACTCTGCAACTCCACCATCAAAACCCAAAACAATGTACACACGTTGACAGTCTGCAAAGTAGCGTTCCACCACCATTGCTAATTATCCATGTTGAGCTTCTCCCACCACTTGCCTAGCATGTCAAACTAAATTACGTAAGTTTAGCTTGACTTACTCACCCTGTCCTGGATACCTTACGCTACAGTTTACGCTGTCTCAACTCACGCTATCAGTCGGTTTACGCTGTAGTTTACACTGTCTCAGCTCACGCTGTCAGCCAGTTTACGCCAGCCCAGTCTACTTACACTCACTATGGAATCCTCCCAAATTAACACAGTGACACTGCCGATCTCTGACTTTGGGATTGAAACTTCGAACCCTGCAACTGCTACGGAATCCATAACTGTTATTGAATAGATAAATCCCCAAGGCCCTACACACCAGTCACTTAGGCTACAGGGCAAAGACCCTACTTATGCAACTCTTACACCTGAACAGTATAATTTTATCTGTGTCAAGATCCAAGCCAACTTGCCTATTGATCGTGTTGAGAAAGAGGTGAAGCGAGACTATGAACTTATCCATAAAGGAGGTCATGAGTTCATCCCCTCAGCATTTGATATAATCCCTCTCTTCAAACAACATCATAAACTCATATCCCAGCTTCTCATTGCAAGAAGCTAAGCCTTACAGCCACCTCCAATAGAGCCTCAGGGTGGAGATGAGGAAGATGACTTCACAGCCCAATTTGAACATGGGGATTCATACCATACTGTCAGTCCCCATGCCCATAAAAACTCATTGTTCCAACCCTTCCTGGAAGAGACTATACTTCCACCATCAGCTTCTCTACAGAAAGTACCCACCTCCATTCCCATCTTCTCCAAGCTCAATCTTTAATCTAACACGTCCACTTCCATCATACCTCTGCAAATACAATCCCAACAACCTCCTCCCCAAACTAATGTAGGATCGACCTTTCGATCTCAAGTAATTGGGATGCCATCGGTTATACCAACTTCCATCTCCACCCATTACATACCTCAAGTACAAATCCATGGAGCACCATTGATTACTTCAACCTAACACGTTCAGGGTGTTACTTCACAACCTGTTGTTGGGCAGTGGGTTCCACCAACTATTCAAAAAAACCTGTCTACTCACTACAGCATACCATACCCCATAGTCTCAGCTCCGAATGTCATCCCACTACAACAAATGATAGTCCAACAATCTCTCTTTCCACAAACGATGTAATAATCGAATCATTATCAACCACCACCAAATCAAAGCACTGGTCTGCCTACCATCCAAGAGTGGGAGGACACAAAAAATGATGTACTTGTTAGCAAAAGAATTGAAGCGTGTTAAAACTATAAACACCAAGGAAGTCAAGGTACTGGACTTCTATCAAGATGATCCAATCGACCCCTCAGTTCCACTGTTAACCTTGCCAAAGGGAGTCTCATTACCCCAGCTAACCAAGTACAATGGAGAGGGAGATCCAAACGCTCACCTAGTAACATTTCGAATAGAATGTCTATTGCTTCAAGCATGGCCTCATGTAATTCTGGGTGTGTTTTCTATGTCCTTAATGGGGAAAGCCTTAGACTGGTATCGAGCTTTACCTCGTAGCTCCATATCTTCTCTAGAGAACTTGTTGCACCAATTTGTCACCCATTTCAAGTACAATCTGACTAAAGCCATGTTGGATAGCTTGATTCAAATTAAACGAGTGCCATTAGAACCAGCATAGAAATTTATCCAAAGGTGGAGTGCAGCCTTGAATGAACTTCACGAGCCCATCCCTGAAAGATATTTGCTTACCATCCTTAAGGCAACCTTGAATGACTTTATTAAATCAAAACTTTATTATTTAAAAGCCCGCACATTAAGCCAAGCATTTGTGCAAATTAAAGATATAGAAGAGGAGGCACAAAAAAGTAATGACCCAGCTTACTCATCCTTTAAGAGCCAACATACGAGGAAAGATAAATCCAAAACAACTGTAGCAGTAGTGGCCGAGACGGCCTGACCCAACCATCTGGGACAAAAGCAAAAACAACTCGTTGTCCCAAATGGCTATGAAAGAAACACACCTGTGCCTACACCTGAAACTTCCTCAAATAGAAACACCAACATGGGTCATGCCCGTACCTTTGAAAGAAAAGACCCTGCTCAATATACACCCTTGCCTATGAAGGCTTCATAATTGCTTGATCAACTTCTAAAGGTTGGGTTAATCAAACATAAACAAATGTCTCCTGCGGCATCTCAAAAACATGATCGATTCTGTGAGTTGGCCAAGAACCCAGCCTTAGTAACAGCTAATGAACCTCCCATTCCAAGAGGCTTTAGGTTGGATAGGTTTTGTGAATATCACCAACAATGTGGTCATGGGACTGATTACTGTTTCGCCTTGAAATAGGATATACAAAGCATTATTGATAAGGGTGAAGTAGTATTCGATGAGGCAAACCCAGTAAGGCCCCAAAACCAACCGATGGGGGTCTACAAGGATTCTCTCAATACCAATGATGCACCGTATGTGATTAATACTATCCATGTGAAGAATAGATAGGATGTCCTGCGAAAACCTTTTGTGATCTGCAGGCCTTCAGAAAACACACCTACCCCAACATCTCCTCAAACCCCTTTCATCATACGCACATCTCCCGCACCACAAAAACCATTCATCATCTGCATACCTCTTTCTGTTGTAGCAAAAACCACACCATCTGAAAATCAACCCATTCCCTTTGTGATCCAAGTGCCAAAACACCCTAACACACAACCCACCTCCATTCCCCCGTGACCTTTGCAAGAACATCTTATTGATAGACTTACAAGAGAGCGTCTGGAAAGAGAAAGCCATTAGCATAAATTAGGATCACAAAAACCCACACCGCTAAATGCTATTCCTATGGGTTCGTCCATTAATGAGCCTAGTACGAGTCATCAAAACAAGGATAATTTTGTAGGTTGTTTCCCGAACCCAACATCCTTAGTTACCAATGCAAAAATTCCCCCATGAGAAATATGAATGCTAGGTCAAATGGACCAAATCTCCACAAACAAGGGTGCCCCAAATGGTAAAGACCTAGCAAACGCGTTGACCTAGGTCACACAAGCCTTAAAACAAAAGAACACTTCTTTAAGTTTGTATGACCTAATAATGACTTCATCAATACATTGAGAAGCTCTTGTACGGATGCTGACTTCAATTCCTATTAGTGAGGACCTCCTTGCAGATGAGCCATCCATTTATGCAGTACTATCCCTGCAACCTCAGGAATCAAAGACTACATCCCTAGAATTTCATGCTAAAGACATTAAGCTAGATGAGAAAATAGGAGAAGTCTCCACAACCCCTATGTTCATAACGATATAGGTCAATGATTTCAAGATATGTAGGGTCCATCTCAATGACGGTGTGATAACAAACATAATACCTTTTCCCATCATCAAAAAATTGGGACTTACTGAACAAATATAGCCCATGACAACTTCTTTCCTAAAAACCTTCAGTGGTTCTGATGTTGGGGTGAAAGGTATGATTACCTTAGATTTCATAGCCGGGGACTAATTCCCCACATCAGCTAGATTCGTAGTAGTCGACGAAATGCCAGGGTTTAACCTGATTCTAGGACATCCCTGGCTGGCTCAACTTAGAGCCATATCCTTACCAATCCATCAAGAGATCTACCTACCTTACGAGGGCGGTGAAATCATCATACGTGGGGATACAACAGTATTGCTCACTTCCTCACTTCCTAAGGTAGATCAAGAGTCAAAAATTGAGTTTGTTGAGCCTAAGCAAGGAACTGTGAGCATACCTCAAGACATGAACCCAACAATAACTCACAATCCTACTAAAACTGAGGAAGCACCAGACAACACAAACATAGGAGCCATTCCTACTGATGTCTCTTGGTTGGAATTACCCTTTGACATCATCGATGAAGGGGAAGGTGAGTATAAGATCATACCTACATGCTCAACCCCACATGTTAAGCTACAAAAGGTTAAGAGGCAGCTTAAGAACTAGTGCGAATCACCAAATGTTCGAAATGATGTTAAACTACCAATCGTCTGGTACGACGTTAAACTGCCAACGAACGTCCGCAATGACGTTAAACTAGCCATGGTCAGAAATGGCTGGTTCCTTTTAAGAGCTTTCTAAAACTATTATTGCTTTTGGCCCATTATGGAATAAAATTGGCAATCTTTCTTTCTTTAACAATAGATGCAACAGTCCACCATGACTTTAAATTGATGTGCATAGCTCAAAATGGCTTTAAACTAGGATTCAATACGTCGCAAGTTTACAAACATTTACTACGTTACATCAAATTTTAGTTTAAATGATACAAGTTGCAATCTTGACCTATGCCTTCTCATTACTTTCTTCTTTTTCAAGTGTTGATTTACATTTTGTTCCCCCATTTTACATTTGGCTACACACATATGTTCACGATAATACTTGAAAAGGCAAATAAAAAGAGAAAACATGTAAAATAAAAAAAATGATACGTTAATATGGTAGTAAGATTCTAGCTCGTTATGCCACAACTAGGCCCATGTTATTGCATTTTTCAACTGTATGTGTCCATCAAACATTCAAAAATCCAAAACATTTAATAGCTAAAGTCTGATTAACAATAAGCTCATGGAGGGGGCTAGTCCCTAAGATCCTCTACATCATCTGCTCTCGCTCCACTGGGGCTAGCTCCATCATTAACATGTCCCTATGATAGAAAACAAAAAACAAAAAAAAAGGATAAGAGTAGTAAAGTAAATCATAAATGCAAAACTAAGAAAAATAGTAACACTAATAATGAAAACAACAAAACCATACAAAAATAAAAGTGCCACAATAAAACACTCACAAGTGAAGAGGGCCCTAAGTTGGCCTCCAAATGCCGTAGAATTTCCTCCTCAGGCACATTTGCCCAATCCTCATCCAGGGCAAGATCAATGCCAGCCAAGGTTTTTTCCTTGTCTACCAAAGTCCAGGTGGGATGCTCAAGAGAGAACATGCTTGTCGAAGCCTTCCCAAAGGTAGTAATAATGGTCCTCTCGGGAGATCCCTCCACCTCAGTACACTCAGCGAACTTGTCATAAGTAGGCTACAAGCCTAACCCATTGATGAACATCTCCATTCGATGATGTTCAATTGAATCCTTCTTTAACCATTTCTTATATTGATGCTTGTGGTCCTTTTGGTCTTGGCCCCACTTCTGCACTTTTGCAGTAAAGGAATTCCAATCATGACATTTTCTATTTAGCAAATCCATCTGTGCCCTTTGCTCAGCCAAATCCCATGTAGCCTGCACTTTGCTGTTCAAAACCGTCCAGTAACGTGCATAGGTGATTTTAGATGTGCGCCAAGTGCTATTACTAGACAACCTAGCAGCAGCAAGATCATAGCGGGACTAGAGATCCCTTTTCTCCTCTCTCTCCTTTGCTAGTGCTTCCTTCAATGAGTGGACCTCATCCCATAGATACTCAATTGAATGCCTACAAGTCCAAAGCAACTTGGCATTTTGTACGATGCAACTAGAAACTACATCATACACATTCCTAGGGACTTGCTCAATATTCCCTGGCAAGTTAAGGAGGGCATCAATGTNTTAACTTGCCAGGGAATATTGAGCAAGTCCCTAGGAATGTGTATGATGCAGTTTCTAGTTGCATCGTACAAAATGCCAAGTCGCTTTGGACTTGTAGGCANGCACATATGAATAAGCTATAATCAATAATGAATGCAAAGAAGCACAATAAACCCAGACACTTAGCATAATACATAACACACAGATACCTAGTTCTAGATGAGCTTCTTCTAGGCGAGCGACCACATCATTAGTGATGCCTTTAACAAAGTCTATTTTACTAGGCATCTCAGGCCATGGTCTTAGCTGGTCGGTTGCTTTGGGACAAGGAAGGGAGGTCACCTTGATTGGAACCTGTATTCTCGACACCTCTACTCGAGATGTATGTGCCTTAGAAATCTCAGAGTCTACCTCTAATGCTATAAATAATCAAGATAATCAAGAGTAACACATGAAAATTAAAGGGTACAAAACATGGATTAAGTTAAAAGGAACATACCAAAAAACCCTTTGCTGTTAAGCTTAGTCGGATCGCCAAGCTACAAAGATCCATCAAAGAAGCTATCAAAGACACCTCTTTCGTTACTGGAGTGCCTAAGCGCATCCGAAGCCTTTGCAAGCTTCATCCCCATGATGTTTGTCACATCTTCCTCTTGCAAGGTAGGAGGTTCTTCGATCATTTCTTCTCTTTCCTTTGTCACTTCCTCCAGCCCTGTGACAACCACTTTAGGATCAACCATTGGGGCCAAAGCCTCTCTCTCTCTCTCAAGACTTTCCTGTGATAATTTCAGAATCTCAGAGTTAGTATGACATAGTATATATAACACATAGGCCAAAAGTAACAAATAATAATAATAATAAACATATAACAATAAAAATTCTTATCCTCCACTGGTAGGACAAATCGAATCTTCTTTGATCTTGGTGGTATCACATCTGGAGCAGGCTCCCTTGGAAGTTCTTTCCTCTTCACCTTCATCTTGGACTTCCCAACAGTCTCACTAATCAAACGTTCAGCCCTTTTAATAGATGTGCACAGCCTAGGTGGTTCCAATCCCAAACTATCATGGGAATGATGAGAATGGCTGGCCACACATCCACTAGTAATTGATACTGATTCCTCAATGTCTTTCGGTGGGTCCTGGGATCTAGTGGTGCTTGAAAAATGGCAAATCCAAGGGCGGGACAGTTGTGAATGATCCCTCAAAACATAGTAGTTATCATCATAAACTACTAGAAACTCAGCAAACCTATGTAGATACCCCACGAAGAAAGCAAAAGTAAAATGAGATTTAGCATGGATGTTTGAATGTAACCTAATGATCTTCCCATGAAAACCAGATACAAGAAACTGTGCCTAGTTGTAGCGCATGCCTATCTCTAAAATTGCACGAATGAAATGCATGGAATCAATCCAAAGGTTTCTTCCTTGGGAAATGCCCATGCCTAGAAGAGAGGATACAGGAAATTCATCTCCATTGACCGGGTATCATCTCGCATGGCAAAGCCCTTAGGACCCCGAGACACACCTAACCACTCCTCCAACTCTCTTATGACCTGGCCCTCTTTAGTTGCTTTATCTATAGTCACCTTGGCACCATCCATGAGCATGCCAAAAATATCAGAAAGGAATTTAGTGGTCATGTGGAAAGATACCTTGACTCCTTGAACTTGCATGCTAAAATGGGAAGCATCATCACTGGAAGAATCAATAATGGTGACCATTTCAGTAGTCAAAATGCTAGGAGTCAAAGTTGTGAATAAGTCCATCAGACCTGCCTGGGTAAGATGGCTGATGATCAAATTAGAAGCTTTCTTCTACAACCATTTTTGTGATTGATCTACCTCCCCATATTTCATAAAAAGGGTGGCCTTAGTGCGCCCTATTATAACAGTAACTTCTTTAGGGGGGAAAATTTCTATAAAAAGAAGACATAGAGCAAAAAGTTAAAAACATAGTACACGATAATGCAACAAAAAAGAAAATGGAGTCTAGAGTGTGGTCATTTAC
Organism: Gnetum montanum; assembly: GCA_015680685.1. Taxonomy (NCBI): domain Eukaryota; kingdom Viridiplantae; phylum Streptophyta; class Gnetopsida; order Gnetales; family Gnetaceae; genus Gnetum; species Gnetum montanum. The sequence goes on from MNCI01018369.1 coordinate 36,226, forward strand.
CATCAGTAAGTGGCGTAGGTGGGGTAGGTGCATGATCAAATCTTTGAGAGAAGATTGACCCATTAGAAGACCAATCCTCGTGTAACCAACCATGAACTTGGCAGCGTTCAAAGGCTCTTGAAAACTGCCTATGGTAGTCAAAAATAGCCACCTTTGTCTGGTCTAGTACTGCAGCATGAAGAATGGGGTCCACCATGAATGTCTCTAGTGCTGTACACGCTAAGGCAAGCCCACCATCATCATCACGCATCCCATGTTCATCAAAGCGGGGCCTGCATAGAAAACAACATTTACATTTAGATGATGACATAAAATTTAAAAAGGAATAAAAAATTAAAGGCAAAAAGGGGCATACTTGTCCACTGTATATACTGTCCCAGGTGGGTTTTGGAATAGAGTGTGCACATGGAAGGCTAAGAAAAGTGTGTTGCTGCTGTTGTAATGAGCATAAGGGGGCAGCTCCCACACACGAGTCAAGGGATGAGTAGATCTAGGACCCTCAGCAGGGCCTCCCCCAACCTTAAAAAGTCCCTCATCGATATTAGTGATAAAGGCAAGCATGGCTTGTGTAGACCCGGGCAACACGGTCTCAATGATATCATGAGCCAACTGTTCACTTAGGTGAGACCATATAACCACACTAAAATTTTGCAGGATGAAGGATAAAAATGAACTAACACCGGGGTGGAACCATATTACATGGGGCCTGATGCGCATGTCATAGGGAGGTGTGTCTAGTCCAAAGGGGCCAAACCAAGCAAGTATGCCAACAAGCTCGACCATGAGAAGAGAAGACTTAGGTCCCCTGCATATAGCCAAAAACATTTGGTAGGTAAAGAATCTAAGTGCTAACAATAGGTCAAAATCCCAAAAATCAAGAATCACATAAACAGATACGTTAAATGCATAGCTTCATCCCATGAGACAAGGACACCAATATTTATTTAGTGTATCTGACGCTCACTATGGTACATTGAAATCCATTTCACAAGTAAATATAGACAAGTAATGGACATCCCAGCAAACAACGCACGTCTTCACATTCTAGCTCATGCTAGGCCTTCTAGCCAACTCATGCTAGGCCTTCTAGCAAGCTCACGTTGTGGTCAAGCAACTCACGCTGGAGGGCTCACACTGAACAAATCATGTTGGAGGGCTCATGCTGGATAACTCACGTTGGAGGGCTCACACTGGACAACTCGTGCTAGAGGACTCACAATGGCCCAACTCACACTGGCCTTTGTAGCCTAACTCATGCTAGCCTTTCCCCTAATTCATGCTGACGTGCTGAACTCACATTCGTGCTGGTGTCTGTCCAGCCATTCACATTGGGGCTTGTCTAGCCACTCATGCTAGGAACTGGCCGCTCATGCTACTTAGGGAAATTTGTGTTCATGTTGGCATAGAAAAAGAAAAAACTGATGCTGGAAACCTCCCCAATAACTTGGCAGTCACGTTGCCAACACAAAAACACATAAGAAGAATAGGTCATCCCTGCAATGCAGCTCATGCTATTAAAAAGAATAGGCCTTCCCTGCAACGTAGGCCTTCTTATCCTACACTCACTTTGCCCCTTTCATCGTCCACATTCACGCTGGCTGTGTCCTAGCCCAGGACGCTGGAAAAAGCTGAAAACCCTATGGCCTAGGAAGCCCCAAAAGCTTAAAAATTTACAACTGATGCTGCCCTAGAACCCTTGTGCTCACGTTTCTTAATATGCAGTCAATAATGGATTACCATACATTGATACTAGAAAAGAGAAAATTGACACTGCTAAGCCTGCACTCAAGCTGCCTTTCTCTTCTCCTAGCACTCACATTGCCAAGAAACTAGGACATCCAAGAAAGCCTGAAAATCCAACCATGCATTCATGACCTAGGCACTCATGCCTAAACCACGCATTCATGCCCTAGGCACTTATGCCAAATGCCACAAAAATCAAGAAAATTGTAGCCCCAAAATCCCAAAATCGTAGCCATAGAAATTCTACCTAGGTAACGCTGTCCACAAAAATGTCGAGAAAAGCAAGAGAAAATAAATCTACCTATGTAAGGCTCCATTCCATGTTGGAATCTTGGCTTGGGGGAGACGCTAGAGAAGCTCTTCACTCTCCTCCACAAATGCCAGATTTGCCTACCTCTTCCCTTTATCTCTACTCATCTTTTCTCTACCCTTGTCCTTCATGGTTGCCTTGCTCATGTTGATGCTGATGTTGTAGCTCACGTTGCACTCCTAGCTCACGCTGCAGTCCAAGAACTCACGCTATCACAAAAGCCCCCGTCCCTCACTTCAAAACTCCCTTTTAAACCCAAAACATTCTATTTTATTTTCTCTCATTTTATCTTATTTTATTTATTCAAATTTCACCATGTTTAAAATTTATTTTCATTTATGTTTAATGTTAGCCTATATCCCTCATTATTCTAGCCTCTAGAGATGAGGCGAAAAACAAAACAAAAAAAATTATGATTATGCAAAGGAAGGGATGAAAAGTTAAACTAAAAAATCAAAAAAATGTATACATACACACATAAACATTTCAAAAAATCATAAAAATTTTAAAGTCTCATAAACTTATCATTCGCATAAAATTTAAAAATCAAAAAAATGCTCTATGCACTCAGTCCAAATGACAATTCAACATGAATAACATTTGGCCCGGTATGGCCTAAAACTGCCATGACTACTGTTGTGTCTCCCGATTTTATCAGTACATAGTTGAAATACCCTGTGTTTGTTTACATTTAGTAACTCTTTCGCCAAGGGGATGTCTCTTACTTTGCTCCCATTTTAAATTCGCAGGAGTAAGCACATGGCCACTAGGAATATCCTTTCAACATTGTCTCTTAGTGGACCATATGGGAAGGTAAAAAGAGCAATCAACCCAAAATTGTTGGATTTAGACCCATCCACCTATACTTATTTAATAGCCTCCACTCAAGAAATGCCAGACTAGCCTAAAAATATGACTAAGACTATAGATCTAGAAGCTGATTATATCACTGAAGATCCTCTAGTTGAAATCCCCATTACTACAATCAATGGCGAAGCTAGGACATTGAAATTAAGTGCCCTACTAGACTCACAACTTGTAGGTGACATTACTCAAGTGCTAAAAGACAACATAAAAATATGTGCATGGTTATATACTGACATGCTAGGGTTAGAACCCTGAATCATCCAACACAACATCATTCTCGATGAAAAAATTAAACCAATAAAACAAAAGGCACGTAAGGTTAGGCCTGAGGTGGCATTAGCAGTCCGTGCTGAAATCAAAAAGCTCTACCAAGCTGGTTTCATTCAGGCCGTTGACTATTCCAATTGGGCATCAAACATTGTTGTAGTTCCTAAGAAGAATGGTAGTATACGCATATGAATCGACTTCCGTGACCTTAACACAATCACTATAAAGGATGACTTCCCGCTACCCAGCATTGATTAACTTATTGACACAACTGCTAGACACACACTATTATCCTTTATGGATGGATTTTTGAGATACAACCAAATAAGAATTAATCTCGAACATCAACTCAGAACAACTTTTATGACACCTTGGGGTACATTCTGTTATACTATGATGCCATTTGGCCTTAAAAACGCAGGAGCTACATATGAACGGGAAATGACATATATATTTAGTGATTACAGGCTAAATTTGCTCAATGATTACGTTGAAAATATCATGGTTAAACCTAAAAAAACTGAAGAACATGCAAAATATATAGACCTAGTGCTTAAACGTTGTCTCAAATATGACCTTAGACTCAATCCAAAGAAGTGTGTCTTTGGTGTTAAAATAGGAAAAATGCTTGGTTTCGTTGTCTCTGAAATAGGAATACGGGTAGACCCTGATAAGGTTAAGGCAATAACTAACATGAAACCACCAAAGAACCTCACAGAATTACGTGGCTACAATTCATTAGATGCTTTATCGAAAGGTTGACAGATAACTTGAGACCTATGCAACATCTATTACAAAAAAAGTGCATTTCCAATGGACTGAACAATGTCGGGAAGCATTCAAGGACATAAAGTAGGAGCTGACTCAGCTGCCGACCATTTATCCCCCACAAGGTGATAAACCCTTTTATATGTACCTTGCAACTTTTGATGCTTCCATTGCATCGATGCTTTGTCAAAAATGTAAAGATGGAGCCGAGATCCTTGTATATTACCTAAGCCACGCTTTAATTGCCTATGAACAATGATATAATGACATAGAGAAATCATGCCTTGCCCTTGTTTTTGCCTTGAAGAAATGGTGAAATTATCTCTTCTACATTTGAGTTTACATCATTTGCAAGGATAATGGACTCCGTGCCATCACTAACAACATCTACGAGTCAAGTAGGATAGCTAGGTGGAAAGCGATGATCTTAGAGTTTGACCTACACTATGTTGCTCAATCTTCCATAAAAGGTCAAGAAATAGTCACACAATTAACCGTCTCGCCAACACACGATCAAGCAATAGTTAACCCTGAGTTCCCCGATGAGATTGTTAATTGTATAGACACCGTACTTGACAACTATGAGGCAATCCTCTATTTTGATGGAGCTTCAACTTTTCGAGGAGGAAGTGTTGCGGCCATTTTATCATACCCCTCCAGAGAGATCCAAACTTTCGCCTGCCAATTGACCTTTCCTTGTATCAATAACATGGTGGAATACGAAGGTCTTCTTAGAGTTCTTAAAGTAGCATTAACTTCAGGAATCACACGTCTCATAGTTTGCGACGATTCACAGTTAGTGATTAATCAAGTCACTGAGGTTTACGCATACAAAGCTCTCCATTTGCAACCGTATTGTGATTTGACCAACCATCTGCTGAGGCAACTAGTAGAAATTGATATACAACATGTCCCTAGAAGCAAAAACACCATCACCGATGCACTTGATACATTAGCCTTAAACATGACAATAGAAATGTTCCATGCGTTGCCTAGCTCTATAACAAGTTGTGCCGAACCTATAATTAATACTCTTGACGAAATGCCTATAGCATTCGTTAGCACAACACACGTAATAGAATGATACGATGACATAAAAGAGTACCTTTTATAGGGTAAACCTCCACAACAGTTGACAAATTCTCAAAAGGATGCCGTGCGAAAATGCTCTCGGCAATATGCGTTAATAGGAGACACATTGTGTCGCAAATCCTATGAAGGCATTCTGCTGATGTGTGTTAGTGGCATCGACGGCCAAACGATTGTAGAAAAAGTCTACGAAGGACTTTGTGAAGGGCACATTGCACCCAAAGCAATGGAAACAAAGATTAGGTGCTTAGGCTACTACTTGCCACACATGGAGTATGATTGCATCTCCAAGGTTAGAACATGCAACATTTGCCAAAAGCATGGTAATCTAATACACATGCCACCTAATGAATTGCACACAACAAAAATCACATGGCCATTCCAAAAATGGGGATTAGACTTAGTTGGACTGATAACGCCATCATCCTCTGCGGGACATAACTTTATTATCACTGAAACTAAATACTTCAAAAAATGGGTAGAAGCTATTCCCCTTAGGAAGCCCACTTCTAAACATGTTTGCAATTTTATAATAGAAAACATCGTGACTCGTTTTGGTATTCCAATAACCATCGTTACTAGCAATGGGCCACAATTCAGCAGTGCAGATACTAAAAGCTTCTATGAAAGCCTGGGTATTAAACATGCATTCTCATCACCTTACTACCCATAGAGCAATGGTCGAGCAGAGGCTACAAACAAAACTGTCATCATGGTGCTAAAAAAGATGCTTAATTAGAGTAAGAAACGATGGCATGAACAATTAATCTACGCATTGTGGGCATACAGAACAACACATCGAACATCTACAGGTAAAACTCCATATAGTCTAGTGTATGGATCTGAACCTATTTTACCTTTAGAATTACAGGTTCCCTCATTGCGGATAGCTCTCTCGGGCCTCCTTGATGAAAGTCAGAACAATAAACTATGCATTGTTGACCTTGACTCGGTGGAGGAAGAACGTGTGCGAACGCTTGATCAAATCAAGTGGTACCAGAGAAAACAACGGCAATGACACAAACACGATTTGCATAAGCGCCCCATCAAAGAAGGAGACTTAGTCCTTAAAGCTGCTCATGAACATCCAAACAAATTCTCAGCCAACTGAGAAGGGCCTTACTTAGTCACCAAGGCATACAATAATGGAGCATTCAAACTTGCTGACATATACGGGAACGAGTTTGCTAATCCTACAAATCACCTGTACTTGAAACGGTACTATGTCTGATGAACTTGAGGTGCATGATAGTCCTAACATTATGACTTAAAACTGATACCATAGAATAGTCCTAACATCATGACTTAAAACTGATACCACAGAACAATCTTAGCATCATGACTTAAAATTGATACCAAAGAACAATCTTGGCATCATGACTTAAAAATGATATCATAGAACAGTCCTGGCATCATGACAAAGAACAATCTTGGCATCATGACTTAAAACTAATACCACAGAATAGTCATGGCATTATGACAAAGAACAATCTTGGCATCATGACTTAAAATTGATACCATAGAATAGTCCTGGCATCATGACTTAAAATTGATACCACAGAATGTCCTGGAGTCATGACAATAAACCGACACCATAGAGCTCTATCCGGTATGATGCTAAACTACCACATCTATCTGCCATGATGTGAAACTAGCATCTAGAGTCCACTAAGACTATAAACTGGTTTGCCTCTTCATAGTCCGCTACAACTATAAACTAGCAATGCACCATCTGCTACGACGCTAAACTGGTGCTATCTAAAGGGTTATGACGTGAAACTAATCCACAACAGTCTGCTAAGACTATAAACTAGTGACATCATCAATGGTAGGCAATACTTGAAAAGACATGCTACTACAATTGGCTGTACTTGTTCCATAAAGACTTGCTACATAATTTGTCTCATGGGCCTTGATGAGGCTGTTGCTATTCATGATTCTTTCTGCTTTGAAAATTGCATGCAGTGGCTCCATATCCTTGTTTAAAGTGCTTAGTTAATCGATTCATTTGTGTTTTTCTTGTTTTCTTGGAGTTGTGTTTGCAGGATGACATGCCTGAGGCGTTTGTGCATAGATGCACTTCATCATGATGACAGAGTATCAAATTTTTCCTGATGCACGTAACTAGGTTAATCAATCTGTTCATAAGTACATTCTCGACTTTTGATACATTCCCTATTTCCCCATCATGCCCCTTGATCCTATTCAATTACATTCCCTACTCACCTCAAAGCCCTTGATACATTGTTGCACATTGTAACTCCCTAAGCAGTTGCAATACAAAATATAGTATACGATGCATGACACAAAATGCAAGTGCTCAAACATGAGCATAGCACTAAAAGAAAGCTCTTTCAAAAAGACCAAAGAGAAAAAGAAAAAATAAAAGAAAAATAAACATAAAACAATAGAAAAAAGAAAAGAACAAAAAGAAAAATAACAAAAAGGTCAAAGAGAAATATGCACGGAAAAGGTCTTCATGACCCCGTTGACATCATAAACAAAAGACTATTGGCTATTCTCATACAAGTCCCAGGCGAGAAGGTAATTGTCTTGGAAAAAATAGTTACACTTGTGTCTCAAAGAGACCATGTTGCACATCATTACGTGGCTTTGGATATTTACAATGGGCCCTGTAAACACTCTATAAGAGTCCCATTTCTCCAAAGAATGCACCTCCTATGTCTTCGCTCCAAGTCTACTGAACACTGGCTATCGACAAGGACTAAGGATATAGCTCATTTATGCGAGAGCATTTTCCTTTCCCACAATCCCAGCAGTAATTATAATCCTTGAAAAACTCCTGGCTTCCCCTAGTTACAACCAATTCCCTTGCATCTTGAACTGCATTTTCTCAATCCCATGTACTTTTGAAAATGGTGCGAGGACATCCAGCCAAAGGCCAATGGTTAATGCTTGATACTTGGTTGTTCATGGTGTTTTGCACTTCTTCGTCGATGCCTCTCGGGTGGATTCCTTCAGACGTCAATAAAGATTGGCCAATAAAACACCACTAATTTTAGCCTAGCACTTTGAAATGATAATGACTCAAGCCCTTTCGAAGTTTTGAAAGGTAAAATTTGACTAAGGCATGAAACTCACGACCAGCTTGCTCAAGCTAGCTTTCTCACCTCGTCAAGCTAGCTTACCCTTAGCGTGAGTAACTACAATAGCTTCAGGATCAAGTAAAAAATGATCAAATTTGAAGGTGCAAGCTATCCTTAAGGGCCACTAATGATCACTCCAAGATTCAACATTCAAGGATTCAAATTTCAAGTCAAAAAGTGAAAATTTTCATATTCATGCTGTCACTCACGCTGAGGTCACATTGCCAGTGCGAGTGTAGCGTGAGGAACTTTCAGAGCCCAAAATGAGTCAAAATGATTAGATTTCCAAGGTGCAAGTCATTCTCAGGGTTCACTATTAACAACTATGGGTCCCAGCCTCCAGAATTCCAGAGTTCAAGTCCAAAAATTATAGGTTTTTGCAGCTCACACTATGGTAACACTGCAGCTCACGCTGTGGTCACGCTAGCAGCGTGAGCCTAGTGTGAGTTGCTAAAGGTGATTCAACACAAGTCACTTTCAAGTTGATTTTCTGATTTTCAGATCACTCTCAAGGTCAACCATAGTTAGACAGCAGTTGCACTCAAGAATTAGGCTTCAAAAATCAAAATTTGGAGTGAAATGCATAATTTTCAGGTCACTCATGCTGAGGTCACACTGAGGACATGCTGGTAGCATGAGTGCAGTGTGAGCATGCTAAATACATGCCAGGACAAAGTCAGCTCATGCTGAAAGTTCTTGTCAAGCAGAGATGCGTCAAACAGCCACCGAGCCACTCAGATCAACATCCTGTGGTAGTCAATTCAAAAATCCAGAAGCTTCAAGTGAGCTAGAGTCAAATTCTCTTGTTTTACATTGTCATTTCATTGTAAATGTTCATTATTTGTGAGCTTGTTGAGCTCTTACGCTCTGAATTGTATGTGCCATGAGTGTAAGCTAGCTTGAGTAAGTTATCACATGCTGTAAGATACAATGCACCTGGTTGAGAACGTAGCTTGCCCACACATGTCCAACTCACATACAACTATCCACCAGACATGTGTCACGCGATCCGTTTTCTTCTCATCTCTCAGCCATTGATTCCATCCATGAATTTTATGCCCGAACCTAGCCAAACCCTATAAATACCCTGTCAATTCACATAAACGGGGTTGGCAATTTTGCAGTTTGACGACTTAGGAAACTTAGACCAACAATCCTTGGGTGCTTAGGCACACTTGACTCCTAGCATCCAAGCACTATTGAAACACATCACATCACTCCGGGGTTGGGCACTTGACTTGCCATCGACATGTGCAACTACGCTTTGACTGGTGCACATCTTTTCTAAGTAATACAATATAGTTCATTTTGCCAACTGTTATACTATTTACTTTGTTTTACATTCAGTTTACGTTTTGTCTACAATACCAGTTTTGCGTACATTTCTATTTACATTTCATGCGCATTGTTAACATTTCAAACATTAGTTATGATAACCCCAGCGCAAGCCATAGTTTACGCTCATGGAGGTCCTTGGTTGATTTATGTGTAGACCATCCAAGGCACTCTGCCCTCATTTTTCTTTTCCAACTTGCCCTCGAGTGAAGGTAGGGTCAGCTGTGTCTTCCCGACGATCTTTCGGTGTTTGTTTCCCTTCCAGCCTTACACCGACAATTTAGGTCAGTACAGTGTCAAATTAGAGAAATGATCTTGAAGTGGATGGGGCCGTGGGTATATATAGGTAGGGGATACACGATATCACATACCTAGTATTGCGTCCAATGGAATATCATGTCCCCACCAAAATGCATTAAATTCAAAGATGGAGTGGGGATAATAAATTTTCAATATGTAATGAAGGATTGTAGACTAAATTAAAAGCTTTGGGGTATTTAGAAAAGTAATTTTAAGGCACCAGAAGTATGTCATGGTGGGATCATATATGAAAATTTATGAAAAGTGGCTAGGATGAAGGGTGTATAGTAATTGTTGAGGAATAATAGATTAAAATGATAAGGGAAAGAAGATTTCACTTAGGCAAGTAGTTGGAGGGTGCAAAATAATGCGTCATGTACAATAGGAACAAGTTACAAAAGTTACACAAGTGGATCCTCCCCAAAGTAGGCTCTAGCCTATGATGCCCTTGTGGAACCACACCTCTAATGTTCATAGGCACTAGAGAAGTTGAATGCAACATATACATGTGAAAAAAACACACATGTTAAAACCACCAAGTTGAGATAATAACTCTACATTATACCAACCATAAGTTATGAACACTTAGACAACGAGATGAGATGAATGCAAAAGGAATCATAGAAATCGGGACATGAGGTTTCTCATGATGGTTACAATGGAATCTTATGTGTAATTAGTGATTAAATAACCAAGTGTTTAGCTTTCCAAGTTCTAGACAAAGTCCATACCACATTACAGTGACATTGCATTGCTTCATCCCATTGACAAAAACCATAAGCCTACCAGAGTTGCAAGGAGTAACATCACTTGGCATTTTGTTCAAGGGAGGAACAAGAGAGGAGTGTCATAATGGCTCACTCTCTTTCTTTTCTTCTTCCCTTTTTTTGGCTCTATGAAGTTTCCTACCTTCAGGCATGGGTACTTATGTTTCTAGTGAAATCCATAGAAGCTTATTTAGTGCCATTTGAGTTGCTCTTACTCCCATTTTTCGTTAGATCTACAAGGATATAATTACAACATCGGCAACACGATAGAACATACGGAAGTAGCCAAAGAGAATCCACAAATCCCCTTGATGTCACACCCTTATCATTCCACCTTCATCCTTCACTCGTCTCTCCAAAAATAATGATTATCAAATTATTTATAGTTAGATGATGAAAATGGTTACCATTGTGACTAGAGAAAGAACCTCTTATTAATGGAATAGGTGGATGGATGTCGTGGTCTCAATGTTCGAATAATCAGTCCCTTATGACTAGGCAACATAGAGAAAGACCTCATCTAAATGGACAACATGATCAACTTATTGACGGTCAAGATTACAATGAAAAATTTAAAACAATAATTAGAAAAAGTAAAAGAAATAGAGAAATGACAAAAAAAATAGTAAAAAAAAGAAGATAAAATAACACTTAAAAATCCTAGAAATTATAATGGGGGGTGGCCCCCATGATTAAACATTTGGTTGCAGCTAGGATTAATAAGTGGATGAATAGGATCCATGCATGTATGAAATGTTAGGGGCCCATCATGCCCCAGCCACTGGGTGCCTATTGGTGGTATGATGGCTAGGTAGAGAAATTGTTGTTCACACACTTGATTATAGAACGTATAGTGGGGTAGGTTAGATGGTGTGTGTACATTATGAGGGAAATTGAGCCCACTATGGTAGTATGCATGGATTTGTGTCCCTTCACGTTTGTGAATTCACTAGATCATGTGGGTGTCAGAGTGTTAGGTGGAGGCTTGGGTACAGTGAAAAGGGCTATTGATGGAGCTAAGGAAGGTGTGGCACTAGGTTTTCCTTTGGCTAGTTTAGAAGGTGAAGTAGGTTTGGAAGTGTGATTCTTCTTATGGTCATGCCTAAAGAAGGGATGCTTTCCACATTGTAGAGGGAACCTACTTTTGTTAATAGTAGTAGTGCAAGTTACATCTGTTGGTTGGCACGGTGGTGTAGTTGATGCATCTGATGGTGGTGTAGAAGGAGGTGAAGGATGAGACTACTAAGGGAGAGGAGAAGTGTGAGAAGTATGAAGTGGTGATCCCTTAGGAAAAGACATGGATTAATGGTACTAAGAAGAGTGGTAACATCGATTGGTGGTAGAGGATCCAGAACTGGTTGGAGAAATAGGATGTTGAACATAGTAGGCATTTGGTTTTGGCAAATAGGGAGGATGTGGTTAGCTAGATGGTGACCTTCCCCATGGTTGTGAGTTTTGCCACTATGGTGGGGCAAAGTGTTGAGGCTGGTAATAGCTCCCATCAGGATAGTACAATGGGTTATGTATTTGTTCATAATTACCTTGTGGAATAGGGATGTGCCTAAACTAATACCTTTGTATGAATTTTGGGTGTAGCTTCCCTATCTAATGCTCATATAGGTGTGACAAGACTAGGCAGTGGTCCTTTGGATGGTCATATAAATAGACATCACATCCATCCTCATTATTTGTAGTTGAAACTTTAGCCTCATTACACTTAGTTATTCTCCCTGGTTGTCGAACAGTGTTCTTAATTATTTATAATTTTTGTGCCCTCTATTTGTTTTGATTTCCAGGTTTATTTTGGATGACCCTCTCCCCAACAGTGTCCTCTAAATTCACACTTTGCTCATTTGCCCATATAGTCATCTTATTATTCTTTGACTCAATTTCATTATCAATTTTTGTATTGCCAATGGTTGGGACTATATCATCATTTTAGAATTGGTTGTCTCCTATTCATTGTAGTTCTGGACCCTTGTTGTTTCTAGAGTTGGGTCCTACTCAAATGCTTTGGAATTCTCCCATTTAGATAATTCTCTCTCTTATTTTGCCAGACATTCTATGAGTTCTTTGACCTGGTGGCCTTGGAGCTTATATAGTTGTCCTCAGGCATACTTTCCAAGGTTCACCCTTGTTTCATTACTAAGTCCATCTATAATGTGGAGTGTTTGCTCTTTCTCAGAGAACCTATGACCTAAAAATTTATTTAGTAAGGCATAGTATCTATCTAAGGCCATGTCTAAGGGTTCTTGTAATTCTTGTTTCCATCCTTGGATTTATCTCCTCAAGGTGAACACTTGTGCATAGGTCCAACATCTTTTAATGAAAAGTTCTAACATGGTTGACCATCATCTAATTGAATTTGATTCGAATGATCTATACCACACTTCAGCTTTATCGATTAGTATCCTAGGGAAGGGCTTTTGCCATTTACTATCCACATTGTTGAGCACACAAGCATCATGGAAGACCTATAAATGATGTTGTGGATCTGAATCATAGACTGCTAAAAATTTTGGAATAGTATTTAGGTTAAGCTTAGGTAGTTGACTCTTCTTGCAATACCTATGAGATATCTTAACAGCCTCTGTGATGTGCATTAGGATTTTAGGGACTAATAGGGGTTTATCATCTTCAAACAAGTTGGGATTAAAATCTCTATTTGATCACTGGTGATGATGGGGCTTATGTTCATGTTGATGACCTTGAGTATGTTTGTGGGTTTAATTTTTGCTTTTACTCTGACCCTTTTGTGGAGCTCTATCTCTATACCTATGTTCATCTTTGTTAGAACTAGACACTAAAGTTGAGGTGGAAGATGAAAAGGAGGAACTAGTAGGATTGCCATGGCTTCTATAATGTTCCTCATGGTTTCTTTTTTCATCATTTCTAAGTACTAAGGAGGTATTATGCCTTGAGTCATTCCCTAGTTGAGATCTGATGTCATCTCTTTCAAGATTGTATGCCTTCAATGAATGTAGTCTTTGAGTGTTGTTAGGATGGCCATGGTCATGAAAAACCCCTTCATATGATGGATCACTCCAATCTTCTTCATTATATAATTCGTTAGTTCTCTAATGAATAGATGCACTATGTGGCTCATAATCATTTCCACGTTAGTGAGAGACATTGTTGTTGATTCTTGGTATGTGTTTGAATATGTTTTGAAAGATATATCATTAATACCCTTTTACATCGATCTTGTGTAATACAACTAATCTAGATAACTAGCACCATCCCTAGCAATGATGCCAATGATGAGTGACACCGTACCCCTATGCTCAACTATATGAATATGAGCATGTACACGTGATTTGGTCAAACTCTGCCGATGGACTAGTTGTGGCACCTAGATAGTTATACATTGATTGCATTTCATTGTCTTCCCACCTAGACTAGTAGTAGCTTTGTCGCATATTGTTTAGTCCAGAGTGAGGCATATGATGTTTTCTTAACTCTAGGTTACTCCTAATAATAGGAAAGATAAATTGATTAAATTAGTAAAAGAGTAAAACCTAAATTAGCCTATGGTGATGGTATCCATCCTTAACTGTCGGTACATGTCTTGGACTTCATGGGATTACTATTGGGCATGCTAAATATTCACACTTAAATGCTCGTGATTAAGGTATACACATTCCACTTAATGACAGGAAAAGTGAATAACAATAAATCAACTATTAACTAAGGTAGGCATTAAATAATTAAAACAATGAAAATAATCTAAGTGAATGCTGCAATGATGAAAGTAATCTCGATCTTTGTTGTTGGTCATGCACATGTCCAAGTACATCACACTTGAACAAAGGTGCCATACAATTACAAACATCACACTGTGGGCATGCATTGGGAATAACTAGCTTGGATGAAAGAAACTAAAACTAAACTGCCAGAAGAAAAGAACTTATAACTCTCTAATAATCTCCTCGCTATGCACCTGAGTGCTGTATTTATAGTCTAATATAGGAATCACAATATTGCATGTACGATATCATATCCAGGCAGCGATATCGCATACCCAATATTGAGGCCTAGCAAATTGTGATTCATCAAATATCTAGCATTACACATAATAACATTTTGACTTTCAAAACCTATCAAATATTTTCCAAAGATTAATAGAGATATAAATAACAATCTTGTACTAATGTATATACCAAAAACCATTAACAAACATAGTAGTAATACCAATATCCATGGTTGTCCAGCATAGGAAATACATTTCTTCTTAGTTGCATGAACACACGGTACAATATTCACATCCTTACTATGAGTAAAGTGAAAGAAAAATTTCATTCATAAGTTATATGAAATAACTGTAATTGTAATCTTTATATTTGTTTTATAACTTTGAAATTATACCAATTATGTTATAGACATCATGTTGTTTTCATTTCTTTAGTTAAATTAAGTATGTTGAAGTTTCTTGGTACTATCATTTGAATTGGAGATTTCTATAGCATAAAGTTAGGGATATATCTTCATATAACCATTTAGTATGAATGAGATATGCTATAGCATATTAATGTGGCATGTGCATATACATGGATATGTAAATATGATTTTTGAATGTGTAAATATTATTTTTAGAAATTAAAAATGTAGAACAAAGCTAAAAAAAATAAAATCAAAGGATAGTTGAGAGTAGGTTATGAATTTGATGATCTTCATGAGGATTTATATGTTGTCATTTACTAGCCCTACCTCCATTGATATGTTGGATGTTAGCATAATCATAGCTTCCTTGGCAATAAAAACCTTGTGTTTGAGGTTACCATCATCATCAAGTTGTAGTGTTGTTAATGATATAGTTTCAATGATGCATCTAGAAACTAGTAATTGCCAATAGCTTTTTTATGCTATGTGTTCTTACAAAATATTTCTTCTTAACTTCACAAGGACACATCCACAAACTAAGTGTTACAGTATTCAATTCGCAACCACAAATGGTATTTAATTCGATATAACCTTCCATAAGTTAATGATAATGACATGATGGGGCACAAATCACCAATTGAATGTGGAATTAGCCCATCGCACACAAACGAAAAATGATGAAGTGTTTGCTATTGCAAAAATTTCTAAGTATAAAATGCTAAAAAATTAACTAAGTATGAAATGAACTAGGAGAGATGGAGTAAACATTAAGTGTAAAAATGTAGATAAAGAATAAAATATTAAATGTGAGATGCTATGATATCGAGGAAGGGTTTAGGATCCTTCTCAAATAATATAAATGCTTTATTGCCTCATAGAATGAGTGTTCATCTTCTAAGGAGGGCCAAAGTACAAGTGTTTGTAAAAACGTAAGTATAGAAAAACTGATAATATAAGCTTGATTCAAGAGAAAACTATGAGTTTTAATAAAGTATTTTGAACCTTGGAAAGATAGGTAAGTGGATGGAGAATTCATGCGAATGATATGGAGTTAGTTTTGAAGTCAAAACATTTCAACTAATTATTCTAGTGATAACATTGGAGCCTACAAAATTCTATCTCTAGAAAGTGATGCTAGAGGGTAGAAAATTCTATCTTTAGAAACCAATGCTAATGATGATCAAGTGACATTGAAGGCATGCTAGTGCTAGTCTTGTAGGCATAGGTATGGTCTTGGAGCATGCTGGTAATGCTGGATGTTTGTTGCACATGTTTACGATATCTCAAAATTTGAAAAAATGTGTTCAATATCTCAAGAAACTAGACCCAAATTTATAATTTGAGCTTCTATTTATAGATTTAGGGTTGCTAATTACAACTTAGGATTGCTAATTTTGAACTTGGAATTAAGTCATTTTCCAATGTTGGTCCTAAGTTAAAGATAGGCAAGTTTGACCTTTGTGTTTGAAAAGTTTACCAACCTAAAAAGGTGATGCTCACATCAGTGTCAAGTCATCAATAGTGATGAAGCATCCAATCCACTGCGTTGACTAGGCTATGTCGACGAAGCCTCGTTAACGTGGCTAGATCGACATGACCCCTTCGACGCATCTTTCCAAGCATTGATGTGGCCTCGTTAATGTGGCCAGATCGACATGACCCCATCGACGCATCTTTCCAAGTGTTGATGTGGCCTTGTCAATGTAGAGTCCATTTTATACTATAAATATGCGTGCACTTGTTACATTTATGACACCTTTTTATTCAAGTTGTAGTGAAGCTCTTTTAGTTTGTTTCTACAGGAGTTAGATTATTTCCCAAGTGCCTGCAAACATAGTTTGAAGAGTGTACAACTCTTTTTTCAAGCACTAATGTACCTGAGCCCATTGGCGTGAACAACAATAAAGATAAGCTTTTTGAAAATTCCTTGTAGCATTTGAACTAGATTACTTAAGTGTTAATATTTTTATACTTTAATAATTTTAATGCTTTTTTTATCGCTTTATAGTTACTGTACACTTTCGTAGTTCATGAGAACACATAAGCAAGACCACCTCAAATATATGTCCAACACTTGGCAACCTAGTGACGCTTAACATCTGACAACCTAGTAGTGATAAGGACATGCTTGGGATGTGCATGGAGGATGGGAACAACTACTTATGCTAGGAGTAGTCGAGCGATAGCATAGTGGAACCTTAAATTATCTAGCCTTTTACTCCCTATATTAGAAGAATTAGATATTATAGATAAAAGAAAACATATAAAAATCATATGCCTCAATCTCACTTAACCATCATTCTAGAATATCACAAGTGAGGTTGAGATGACGACTGTTGTAACTAGGATTTTGATGGCTAGAATACTGTGCGTAAGTGCTTGCAGTCTTTGGAATTTAACTGAATCACACATGAACACTTGTGGTTCGTATAGTTGGGTGTAAGGGGTACCTCATCTCTCATTATTGGCATCATTTTCGGGGATTGTTAATCTCACGTGCACTATCTAGCCTTAGCGAGATCATCACTCACTTTGTTGGAATGGACCCATTACATCAAAATCTACTCACGCTAGGAGACTTAGGTAAGAGTAAGGCACACTAATTTATTTTTTGTTTAACACTATTATGTCTTCTCATAGGCAAGATGAATCCAACCTGCAAGTGCCTCAGGAATGTCAGGTGGTGTATACACATTTAGATGCGTATATACCCAACTTCACCTTCATCCTACATTAGGATGAGCATATGTAATGGCAAGACATGGAGGGCAACATTATATTGTCCCTTGATCAATCGGTTTCGAGAATGCTTCTCCAAACTTTCACCAGATTAGGCATTCAGGACTGAGGTGGGGAGTACATTATGAAGGATCACGATTATTGGGACTATCATCCAAATGAGGCACAATGTAAATGGGACTTGCAGTAGGAAAACACCATGAACAACCAAAGGGAAAATGGGCTAGTAACCCTTTGTCCCTGCAAGCCCAACACGATTTTGAGGAACCTATTTCTCATGGTCCCCATTCTTTCACATCTCCACCCCCACATCAAAACATCTGATCTATCATACAGAGTAAAGGTTCAAGTGACCAGGAGTTCTAAGATGCTGAGGGATCTCTTGGAGGAGATCATGACGAAGGTGAAGATGGATGTGAAGATCGAGGCCGTGGTCATGGAAGAGGAGGTGATCAACATAGTGGGGGTGGTAGTCCTCCCCCCTCTTCTCATTTTCCTCTTTCCACCTTAGCTGCATCAGGTTTTGAATCTGATCGCAACTATCGTAGGAGGGATCATGATGATGGTTATCATCGAGATCAACATGATTGAGGATGCTGACGAGAACATCGTGACCAAGGGCATGGACGGTCATGAGAGGCTCATCATTACAAAAGGAGAGGTAGTAGAGACCATCATATATGCCATGGACATCATTGGGATCATGATGTTGATGAACCACTACTTGCCACTTGAAGCATGCTCAACATAGAAGAGGTAGTTTAAATACCTACTAGGCACTTGAGAGATAGTTAAATTAAGCAGCTTGATATGAACAATTTCGCTAGATTTGAAGGGGGATATAATTGTGATCTACAAACTCACCTATAAGCATTTAATGATGCTTGTACCCTGCATAATATTGAAAATGAATGATAGAAAATCAAGCTATTCTCCCGAATACTCATCAAGAAAGTAAAAAGCTAGTACCGGTCTTTGGAGCTAGAATCAATCAGGCGATGGAGTACAATGCTGGAGCTCTTCAATGAGAAATACCAAACTTACTCCAGAGTGTCTAATTTGAGATGATATATTTAGAGGTGGAAACAAGGTAGCCACGAACCATTGGATGCGACCTTGGGTAGATATTACTCTTTGTTGCATTGATGCCCTGGTCATGGCTACTCTCAGTGGGAATAACTTTGCCATGTCATAGATGGGTTTCATTTCGAAACAAGAAGGACCCTTAGCATTTACACTTAAGGATGGCTATCTAAGTTAAGGGCTCATCAGCTTCAATGATTAATTGAGCAAGTAGCCAAGGAAGAGGGAGAAGTACGAAAATGAGAGAGTGCAAAGGAATATAATCAGGACCCTTCCATCTGAAAGAGGGAAGTTTGATTCTGTAAAGATGAGGAGGAATCATCACTGGATGTAGCAGTGAATAGGAAAACGTTGCCCATACAAAAATTTTCTTCTAAAATTTCGGCCAAGGTGGACAAGATGTGGGATTCTTTGGATGAAAAATTCCAAAGTGTTCTAAAAATCGTAGAAGAATCCAAAGAATAGAGTAATGGTTGGGATCGATAAAGGAGAAAAGAGGCTAAATGTGCCTACCATAAAGATAAGGGCAAAGTTGTTGTGGTAGAACAAGTTGTAGACTCTGACACCAAGGAAGATGATGGATGTGACATATTCCAGTACGAACATCCTAAGGGATGTTGCCTTGTGGTGTCACATTTGCAAGATTTTGGGGTGTATGCTCTAAATCCTTGCTTAGCAAAAGGAAAAAACCCTAGAGATTGCCTTACCCCCAAGGAAATTCTAGGTAGTTCCACTAGCAACAAGGATATTATCCAAGTGGAGTTCTGTCGCAACCATATGAGCACTACCAGCAATGGTAGCATCCACAGTTGTGGGGGATGCCACTCCCAAGGCACCAGTACCCTTACTAGTAGCTAGATCCTTATGGGTACTATGTTTAGCAGCCAATCTCCCCATGGGACTCTTCTAGTCACAAAACTTTCCAAAATCATTACTACCCTCCAGAACACTTTTGGGCCCAATCTCCATCACCTAACGGGGAAAACTGACATCTGCAGTATCCTCTGCCACCTCCTTCTACCATACCTATCCATTATCCCTCAACTCAACTACCTTCTACTGCTCCCATGTAGGGAGAAATGCCTCCACAACCAAAATAGCATAACTCCACGAGGGTCATCAATTTACAACCAGCTTCAAATCAGAACCATGGAAACGTTCCTTTCTTCAACTTAATAATCTAAACACACCCTCACACTTACTTGTGGCTAGTGCCCCTTTATCTTTAACTACCTTTGACACTCAATCCTTCGAGTGACCTTCAAACCAAACTCCTTCTGAAGTGCAAACTATCATGTTAACACATGCTATGATGGACTGGATCAAGGTAGGTCATCTCCCTTGGACATGAGCTAATCCTGGAAGCCCCCTCATATACCTTCAGGTAATAGGAAACAAGCCATGCAAAGCTCTTTTGGATTTAGGGTTAGGTGTTAACCTGATTTCACATAATATGTATAAGACTTGGAACCTACCTCCATTGAAGGAAAGCAACATTTGACTTGAGTTGGTAGACCAATCCATTACTATTCCCTTGGGATTGGTAGAAGATATTATGAACATCGTTTGTGGGTGGTCCTACCCTATTGATTTCCTTTTGATCCATGTTGATAATTACAAGGGGGACTTCCTGATTATAATGGGAAGAGCATGGCTCAGCATGGTGGATGCATGTTTGGGACTTCAAGATCTCTCCCTTGAGATTTCCAAGGAAAATCCTTTTGGGAAGATCAAGAAGAAGCATGTTCCATGCATTGCATATAGTGACTCCAAGTGCAACTGTGTGCAGCAACTCTGGTCCATTAAGCGAACATCCATTCAAGCATGCAGTTGGTATGCCACTGAATCACAAATTCAACGATGCATGTACATAGTAGCCACTAACCAAGAAGGAACCTAGTGGCTAACTGTTGATTTTGATAGTAGCACCCTATGCATGGAATCCTTTGAGAGCCTTGTATGTACCTATATGGGAAGAATAGATGAATTGGAATAGGTCCATCAACAACTTTCCACTGCTAATGATGCTACTGATTAGGGAAAGCTGCAAATCCTTGAAAGCTTTAAACAAGAGCATCTAGAACTAAAACCCTTACCGGTTAATTTGGAGTATGCTCTTGCAAAATGGTAAGCTAGTAATAATCAATGCCACTCTTGATCTTGAGCAAAAAAAAAAAGTTGCTAAGGATGGTAAACAAGTGGTTGATTACCTTCACATGGTCATATCTTGAGTTAATAGGGGTTGATCCTAGGGTATGTCAACATTAAATCTATATCAACCCTTCCATGAAGCCATGCTGATAGATGCAAAGACGATTGAATCCCAAACTTAAACAAATTGTCAAGGGTGAAATTGAGCAATTGCTGAAGGCAGGATTCATCTACCCCATTGAGAATAGTGAGTGGGTCAACCCACTCATTATTGTGCCAAAAAAGGGTGAAAAATGGAGAGTCTGTATTGATTTTCAATTACTAAATATGACAACCTTTAAGGATCATTTTCCACTTCTATTTTTGGACTAGGTGTATGATACCATTTCGGGGCATTGTTACGACGACTTCTTGGATGGTTACGGTGGCTATAACCAAATCTAGATTGCACTAGAGGATTAGGCCAAGACAATGTTTACAAGTCCCTAGGGGACTTTCACATATAGGAAGATGCCCTTTGGCCTATGCAATGCACCCGCAACCTTTTAATGCCTTGTCTTCAACATCTTCCAGCAAAAAATTTGTAGTGGTGTAGAAGTTTTTATGGATGACTTCTCCATCTATGGAGCAACATTCGAGTAAGCCTTGGACCACCTTGAGCAAGTTTTGAAGCGATGTGTAGTAACTAACTTACGACTCAACTTGCAAAAGAGCCATCTAATGGTTCAAGAAGTCATTGTTTTAGGGCATCAAATTTTACAAGAAGGGATTGGAGTGGATCCTGAGAAAATTAGGATCATCCAAGGAATTACCAGTTAGCTAGGAGCTATAAGGGATGTTTGGTTGTTCCTTGAACACATTGGCTACTACCAAAGCTTCATCAAGAATTTCTCAAAGATCGCCAAGCCATTGGTGGAGCTAACAAAGAAAGATGCTTTGTTTTTCTAGACTTGGGAATGTGAATCTACATGGTAAATGCTAAACTAAAAACTCGTAGAGACTCCAATTCTATGAGCCCCCAATTGATCCAGACCATTTCACATCATGACAGATGCATCTAATTATGCATTGGGGGCCATACTCATGTAGTTGGATGACCAGAAGCATCCATATTACACCCCCTATGCAAGCCCAAGTATTGTGGATGCTTAGCTAAATTACACCACCACTGAAAAGGAATTAATGGCAATGTTGTTTGCCTTGTAAAAGTTCTGATAATACGTGCTCAGATACAAGGTGTTTATGTATACAAACCATAGTGCCATCTGGTTCCTTATGAACAAACCAATGGTAGGCCCCTGTGTCATACGATGGCTTGTGATGCTTCAAGAATTCGATCTTACTTATTGGCACATTTGGCCATTTCATGGAATAGTTGGACTATCTTATCAAAAATCGGAACATCTTGGTGTTGGTACATTTTTGATCATTTAATGGAGTTGACTTTATGATTGAACAGGGATTTCACTTATCGTTTGTTCTATATTGATTTAAGAGAGAGATGATCTACCCGCCCAAGAATTTTTACATTGAATTTTTAAAACAATGTATGGTTGAAAATATAGAAGTAAACATGTAGCTTTAAGGTTATGGGTTGATGGGTAAAATTGGAGAAGAGTGCTCATCAAAATCAAATGTAGAGGATGAAGATGATGCTAGCAATGAAGAAGAAGAAGAAGCGCTGAATGCCTTCAATTTGCACAATCTTATTAGGAGACAGAATGATGAGTTTTCTTTGGAGTATGATGAAATCTCAGAGGAGGAGTTAGAACCTACATGGGCTCAGGTTGAGCAAGCTATTCAAGATGTTTGTGATAGCACTTCCTTTAATGTAAACATTTTCGAGGAGGAACTAAAGGATAATCAGTTGAGAAGTTTTATTTTCCATAATTAGAATAATGGAGAAGCAGCATTGAACTTGATTCCGGATGGGATGACTGTGGCTAAATATGCAAAGTCTGATTCATCAGAATCCAAGAAATTAAGTACCTGCATCATGAATACCCTTAGGAAATGGTGGCCCAATAAGGAAATATTCCAAAAAGTTAAGGACAGTCTTAGGCCAACAGCAACGTCTGGTAGATTGATTGATACTTTCATTTTGAAGGGTATGAAAGAACTAGAGTTCAAGCAAGTCGCGTATTGCTAGGGCCAGAAAGTTTGGTGCTGGATTCACTATTTTTACTCAGGATTCAACAATTGCCATAAACGCCATTGAAGATCAGCGCATTGCTCACGAACATATCTCTGCACATCCTTCTTTTGACGGCCTCAGAATGTAGTTCTGTGCCCTTTTGCAGGCTCCTGGTTTTGGCACAGCTACCAAGAATGGTTGCAATGGTGTAATCGTTGGGGTTTATCCGCGCTTGCTGCATCCAGCGAAAAATGCCAAAACCCTCGCTCACGCAGTTGTTGGCAACATAAACAGAACCCAGATAGTATAGGTGGGTAGTGAATTTAGAGGCCTCCATTGGTGACATCGTGCTCATGGGTGGTTCTATGTGGATCCCAAAGGTCTAGCAGCTGCTTCAGGACTTTTTCAACGGCAAGTAGCTTTGCAAGAGCATCAACCCCGACGAGGCCGTTGCCTACGGTATAGCCGTATAGGCCGCCATTTTCTCCGGTGAGTCTAGCGACAAGGTCCAGGACCTGCTCCTCCCTGTGGTTCCCAAAAAGCATTTTTGTGTCCCCTAAACCCATATCTGGCTGCCCGAGTCTAACAATGGTCATTCCTGCGCAGACAGGCGAAACGGTGACAAAAATCGTTACAAGAGACGATTGGCTCGGCCTGGTTTCAAAAGACTGCACACTCTAGAATATGATTAGTGCCTCTCTCAGGAATCCATTCAATGGATACACAACTGCACCGATCTTTAGGGTTTCATGGTTTTTAATGTTGTTGATGGAGGAACTGGATCAGGGCTTGGACCCCTTCTTCTTGAATGTTTGTCCATGGTCTACGGCAAAAAACAAAAAAAAAATCTAAGCTGGGATTCACCATGTTTTTAGTAGGAATTATTTCATCAAAATTTTTGAATCAATAGGTGGAGGTCCCACTATTTATGTCAGAATTGTTATAAGATATAACTACCATGGCATATCGTTTCGTTTTAATGCATTTTGTAGGTTCAAATCCTTCAACTCACAAATTATTTGGACAGATAGAGGCTAATGGTAGGTAGGAAGTAAACCATGGGTCCCAAGCATAAGATAGATGGACAAATATTACACACGTACATATATATTTATATATTAACCCATCCATGTATGCAACAACTCCATGGTTACTATCTCTATTACTATGATTTAAATAAAATATTTTATGATTTAAAAAGGAAAAGGAAGTTATGGGATATTTTTGTAACATCGTATATAAAGGGGACATTCGGCTATTATCCCTTTTATTCCTATGGAAGTTGTAACTTCCTATGATAGTTACAACTATGATATTGTAACTAATTTTAATTTTAATTACCATGAAGACACTTGGCAATTAAAAAAGCCACTTGTCAACTACAGCTTTTTTGTCTCCAAGGTGACCACTTGGCAACTGAAGAGCCACTTGTCAATTAAATGGGACACTTGTCAACCGCAGCTTTTTTATCTCTATGGTGGTTATAACAACCCAAAATTTTTGTAACTTCCTAACTTGTTGGGCAAGTAATCTCCTACCTTGTTGGGCAAGTAAATAACTTCCTTACTTAGGAGAAAAGTTAGCTAAGATATTTTGAAATATGTAACTACCTTTTGAACCCTATAAAAAGGCGATTGCATCCCAAACGGTTGCCAACATTACTATAGTAGAAAAAAAGGGAATTGAGAGTGTGGTTGCTGATCACTTGTCTCAATTACAATGGAAAAACCTGAAGTAGGAGAGCCCACTCTCTAACCATTTTTCAGATGAACTCGTCTTTGTTGAAGTAATTGCGAAGGAGGCACCCATAGGATCAAATTGGTTTAGCAACATCCTTATCTATCTTCTTACACAAGAGCTACCAAAGGAGTTGGATCATCAAAAGAAATAATGATTTCTTCACAAAGGTAAGAACTTCATGGAAATCAATTGGCACATTTACAAGGTGTGTACGGATGGCTTGGTTCGATGGTGCATCCCTGATGTAGATCAATTGTGCATCCTACAGGATGCTTATGAGGGCCCTTGTGGGGGCCATTATGCAGGAAGGTGCATGACCATTAAGATCCTGCTCATAGAATACTACTAGCCTACACTCCTCAAAGATGCTGAATGGTTCGTCTGCTCCTATGATCGATCTCAAAGAGATGGTGGGATGATGGCAAGAATGGAGGGACCTCAACAATGGATTTAGCCACTAAATCCCTTTGACATTTGGGGCATCAATTTCATGGGGCCCATCGCACCCATGTCAAATGGGAAGGTGTACATTATTGTCATGGTGGACTATTGTACAAAGTGGGCAGAGGCGGTAGCCATCACCAACTGTTCCTCAACCATGGCCGCGTGGCTTGTTTAATAGCAAATCGTGAATACGTTTGGGGTGCTACATGCACTCATTTCAAATAATGGCACTCCACGAGTGCTACTTTTCATAAACTCATGTATTTTTTGGGAGTAGAACATAAACTAACAACATCCTATCATCCCTAAGCTAATGGGCAAGCCGAAGTCACAAATTGAGAGATTACAAAGATCCTCACTAGGACAATTAGCAAATATAGGAGGGATTGGAGCACAAAACTTAACGACGTCCTCTAGGCCTATCGATCAACTTGGAAAATTCCTATAGGCTACTCCCCTTACAACTTGGTGTAAAAAAAACTACCAATGCTTCCAATTCAAGTAGAACTCTGAATACTATCCATTGCAAGTGACTTAGGTCTTGACTTACCCCTAGCACAATGAGAACAACTCATCAACTTAAATGTGCTAGATGAGAAATAATTAGTATCCCTATCATCAAATGAGGTGCATAAGGTATATAACAAANATCCGGGGTTCTACTTATGCACAAACTTGAAGATCCAACACGAACGCAGTTGGTAAACATGCAACAATTGAAACTGTTCCATGAACTACACCAAACCAGTGTCGCTACCACTTCACCAAGTGGTCAGCCATGTTCCATCTTTCGAATCTCCTCCTCCAAGCTTAGTCATGGGGGAGATCGCTATCCATGCTAAAACAGTTGTCCTGGCTTCTCAGTTCCTTTCTATATTTTTCGTTTTACACATTTTTGTTTTACACCATCGTTTGTACGTTTAACAATTCTTACCTACTTTTTCTCTTATATATATATATATATATTTCACCTTTAGTTGTTTTATTCTATTTTATTTTAGTTTATTTTCCTCTATTTATTTTTGCTAATAAATCTGTCTTATTGCCACAGGATGCAATGGTGTGGTAGTTGCTCCTAACGGGGGTTTGCATATTATGGGTTGCCCATTATATCTAGTTCTCACCTTTGCATTTTGGGTCTCAGAAAACTAAGTTATACTTTCTTTCATGCAACGGGTAGTGAGTTCATGACATCCGACCACTCTCACTTGTCTATGGTGTCCCAGGATCAAGAAAAGTGTAATCCCTTTTCCATTAATCAACTCCAATAAATCTTGGACATTGGTGGATTTTGAACTTGGGAAGTATCCAAGTGGTAAGGAACAAGGTGTGACTTCAAGGGGATGTGGTGGACTACTTATCCTCCTATGATCTCTCATGCATTGCTGTCCTCAGGGATTCCTTTCCATTCCATGATGATGAATAACAGGAAGCTAACATGTCCTTGCATGGTGTGGTTCCCATTTGAAAAACACAAGAAAAGAAAAGAAAATAGAGAGAGAGAAAAAAAAACAATGGGAATTCAAAGCACACCCCTTGGATCAACCAATATATCCTTGCATGGTGTGGATCTCATTCAAAAGAAAAAAAACAATAATGGGAATTCAAAGCACACCCCTTGGATCAAATAATGGGCTACAAGCATTGGTTATGGGACTTGAAAGCCATGTTACCCAGACTTGATGGTCCCCTCTAACTAAGGCCCTTCCTTCCTGCTTCCCTTTCCTTCTATATAAGGAATGGGATTTGGTCTTTGAGGGCATGTGTATGTCTTGAGTGTGAGGGTTGGTATTAGTCCATCACTACAACGTCACTGGCCATGGTCAGTCTTGATCTAGACCTGGAACAGATTCTTATTGGGTCACTTAACCACGTACTTCACAAAGGGACTGTATCAATCTTAACTTCGGCACTCCATTTCACATGCTGTTCCCCTCATCTGTTGCTCTCTGTTTCTCACCTGACTTCCAGTTTCATGTTTCAATCATGTATCTTGGTTTGCTAGTACTTGTAAATCCTTTGGTTAGTTCTTAGAGATACAAGTATTAACCCTTGGTGATCATTAATTAACTATGGGGTCCACGGACTCCTAGGTTGAAGATGTGCAAGGGCAAACAAGGCCAGAGCTTGCTATGGGGAGGACCCACTTGCATATCCTTTAGTTCTGCTTGTCAATCTTCTACTCCTTTGATATAATATGACACCAGTTTCTATGATGTCCATCGTGAAACTCTCCATTGCCCAAGCTCCATATTATGATGTTCTCTTGAATTTAACTCTTATTTTGGAACTGACACCCATTCCTCTTTGTTTCATGCTATTCTCAAGTCTCTGAGCTCTCGAAGGACTCTAGTTTTATGCTAACATTCACAAATTTGGGCCTTTAATTTATCGGTCAATGGTAGTCAATGTAGCTGAATAGCTGCATCGACGTGGCCTCGTATACATAGCCACTTGTGTTTATGCAGCCCATTAATGCAGTGCCAAACCTACTATATATACGTAGGTCATGCCTTTGAATTTTGTCCATTTTCTCATAATAGTAGGGGAGTTTTTGAAAGTTCCTTCTTGGGCACATAACCTTCCTACTGTTTTTCTCAATCCAATCATTCTTTTACCCTTTGGCTACTAGAGGTATGCTCTACATCATGGGTGGCCCATGATAAATTATGGTAGTATAATCAATGACTCAATGCCCCTTAGGGTTAATAAAAAATGCCTGTTAGGGTTAATTAAAGAGTTAGTTTGACTTATCATGCTAATCAAATCATTAGAGGGTTAATCAAAGAGTTAGTTTTAACTCATCATAATAATCAAAGTGTTAGAGGGTTAATCAAAGAGTTAGTTTTAACTCATCATAATAATCAAAGTGTTTGTTTTAGTTCAATGACACTCAAGATGCATGTGTCGCTATCATAGCCTGGCCATGCCATCATGTGAAGGTATATTATTGTCATTTTAGGCAACATGCACACATCTTAATTCATGGTTATGTTGTGCTTGTAGATGACACCAAAACTAAGGCATCCAAGGGAGGAAGGACCATCACAACCTCGGGAGAAGCAACCTAGAACTGAAAGGGAATGGGGCACATGACCTCAAGAGCATGCAGAGGGCTCACATGCAACTAGCCCTCTTCACAAGGAACCCAATGTGGAATTTTTTTGTTAGATTCTTGAAGAAGAGGTCCCCATAGAACAATCACACGGGGATGAGACTCCAGTGAGAGTGCCACAACTTGAGGTCACCTTAACTAGGGCCTTCCCTGACAGTATTAAGCTAAAAGAGCTACACCGAATAGTCCTTTAAGAATTAAACTTCAGACCATTCCTAGAAAGTGTGCCAAAAAAAGTTAGAACTCAGCTGCAAAATTCTCCCATGTGGCCAGTCATCACATCCAATGGTGAGTGGTATATGGGGGAAACCTATATCTTCTAGACAAATTAGCAATCGGGGTCACAAGTAAGAATCCAAGACATCTATGTATCTTACTTTGCAGAGGTAATCGTGCAAGCCCTTGGGTTGCCTGAGATCGGGGCTGATGTGATAGAAATTTCAAAATAAGCAGACCCTAAGGTGAAAGTGGAGTGAACTAGGTGATGTTATGGGGTAGACTATAAGGAGTTTGACACATTGACTACTGCAAAAAGAGTTTACTCCAAAATTGCATCTTACCACTTAAATCCAATGGTAAGACCCAAAAAAATCACTTTCTTCTCTACTCGTGCATGTGTCGCTTTAAGCAAAAACTTTTCTATCAACCTTCCACAGTTACTCTTATTGGAAATTGAGAAATAGTTTGCAGAAAATGAATGTGGAAGGTGAGCTTTGCCATTTTCCTACTTGATTAGAAAATTGTGCAAATGGGAAGGGATAACACGATATGTCAATGACACACCCCATCATGCCCCAATTTCCTTGTGGCATGAAATGATGAAAGATAAAACACGTACCACAACAAGAATGAAGGAAGAGTAACAACCACCTCCACCATTTGCATAAGCAATAGGGTTAGACTTGTGCATGGTTGTAGAGCACATACCTAAGATCTGATAGTTTCTCCTACACCAATAGTAGCAACAAGCAGGAACCAGTGGTGGTGGAGACCCTTCTATGTATCACCCTACCTTGAGCCATCTAGAACAAGTGGCTTGATCTGTGAGGTTACTGGAGAGGGCAGGGTCGATGCTTTCAACCATGCAAACACAAGTGCCTGCAGGAACAGACCTTAGTGCTCAAGAAGTAATGGTGTTAATGACCCAACAATTATTTCTAGAAATTAAAGAAAATGTTGCTACTTTCTCACTGGGTTTGGAGGAAGGTGAAGGGGTAATTGTCTTGGTAATGTAGCATCAAGGATAGGAAGTCATGGCAGAAGTGAT
The DNA here is from genome assembly GCA_015680685.1 of Gnetum montanum. NCBI lineage: Eukaryota > Viridiplantae > Streptophyta > Gnetopsida > Gnetales > Gnetaceae > Gnetum > Gnetum montanum. Next base: position 65,832 of record MNCI01018369.1, read on the forward strand.
TACCGATACAATCACCATGGCTCTCAATGCACCTACGATGCCTGTACTGGATGTACATGGGCTTAGAGATGAGCAGATGTCTACAGGTTCTCAGAGTGGTAGACTCAATGTAGCACAACATGAAGAATTGTTGAACCAACTGGTGGGAATCAGGCAATCACTTTTAGATGTCTTTGACCTTCCAAACAACATCATTGCAACCCAGTCGGAGCTGCTCTTGGAAAAGGGCAAGTGCCTCATCCTAGAGGGGTAACTAGAAGCAGCTTAGGTGGATAATCAATGCTTAGCTATGAAAGTTGCCCAACTAAAGGCCTAACTCTTTGATCTAGCTATACTTAACCATGAATTCACCAAAGATGAATCTTTTCAATAGCTTCAAACCAAGCTTCAAAAGGTCAAGTATGAGCAAGAGTCGATGATCTTTGACAAGTCCTTATTGGAAGCTTGTTCTTATTATCTAAACATGGAATTGGTAGTGGTCTGTTAGGAGAATGTTGGGTTGACTACAAAATTTTATCGCTTGTGCAATGTTGGTTTCGAAAATCAACAAATGAATGATTTTATCCTCCAAGAATAGGAGGAGCTGGTTAGGGTAAACACCAATGTGAGAAGAATAGCTACCAAAAATCACAACCTATCAATGAAGAAAGTTCAAGCCTTTCAACAGAAGTCAACTATTGAAATCGCCGCTTGGAAGAATGAGGTACTTAAGTTTGAATGAGTGAAAAATCACTACATGGACCAAGAGGGATTGCAAAATGAAATTAATGAAAAACAAATCCAAGTCGCAAAGGCTAAGATGAATCAAGCCCTCCAACAGCTCAAGGAAGGAGGCAACGTATGGCAACCCATCTTTGATGGATTAAACACTTACAACCAAGTTGAGATTCATATCAAGGAGTTCTAGATTGAAGAAATAATAGAATATATGAAACTAGCCAACCTTCATTATGAAAACCTAGCCATGCTTATAGCTGGGAGGTCATGGTCAGACCTTGAGAAGCAAGTGGCCACCTCATATTCTTTATACGAGGGCAAGTTCAAGGTGCATAAAGAAACAAAGAAAAAGCTAGAAATATCAAATTCTGAAACTTGAAGTTCTTGGCACCCTCTTTGAAGGGAAATGCTCTGTTGTGGAGAACTTAGCCTGATGAATGAATGACTACCAGTGGCTACAAGAATTAGTCTAAGCATTCAATATCAAACGAAAATATTTTGCGGCCTAGTTTGTCAATTTAAAGGAGCTCTTCCCTACACTTCCATGTCCTTGGGATGTTCCTATTCTGGCACATAATGGTGAAGCCACTTGGACTATGAACGACCCTAGAAGTAAAGAAGATAAAATGAGGGATCTGTTGGAGGCTTTTCAATTGTCTCTAAAAGTTGCAATAGCTACAAGACAACCACAACCACCACCTTAACCACCACATGCACTTGAAGCTGGTGAGGGCATGTCAAAACCACCCCAAGAACTATATGACCCTCTTTAGCAACTTTAGCATCTCAATAGGGTTCTGAGTCCATTGTTGTCAAGGTGTTCAATTTTTTTATCCATGAACATCATAGTTTTGTAATTTGCTTCTGTACACTCGGGCACTTGGTATGTTGCTAATGTCAATGTGTGTATCGATATGTTTTGCGATGTGTGTCACTAGTAACCTCATACCTTCCAAATTGTCTAAACTCAAGGATGCATTTTCACTTAGTCATGGGGATATGATGAAGCATCTAGTCCATTGTGTCAACTAGGCTACATCGACGAAGCCTCGTTAACATAGCCACATTGACGTGATCCCATCGATGCACCTTTCCAGGTTTTGATGTGGCCTCGTCAATGCAAATTCCATTTTTTATTATAAATATGCATGCACTCATCACATTTATGACACCTTTTTGCTCAAATTGTAGTGAAGCTCTTGCAGTTTATCTCGATAGGAGTTAGATTATTTCCCAAGTGCATGTAGACATAGTTCGAAGTGTGTATGACTCTTTATTCGAGTGCTAATGTTCCTAAGCTTGTTGGCGTGAACACCAATAAAGATGAGCTTTTTGAACGTTCCTTACAGCATTTGCACTAGATTACTTAAGCATTAATATTTTAATACTTTAATAATTTTAATGCTTTTCTTATGGCTTTATAGTTATTGTACACTTTCATAGTCCATGAGAACACATAAGCATGACCACCTCGAACATATGTTTGACACTTGGCAACCCAGTGACGCTTAAGATCTGGCAACCCAGTAGTGATCAAGATATGCTTGGGATGTATGTGAAGGGTGGGAATGGCTACTTATGCTAGGAGTAGTCGAGTGATAATGTAGTGGAACCTTAAATTATCTAGCCTTTTACTTCCTATATTAGAAGAATTAGATATTACAAATAAAAGAAAACATATAAAAATCATATGCCTCAGTCTCACTTAACCATTGTTCTAGAATGTCACAAGTGAGGTTGAGAGGACAATGACCATTCTAACTAGGATTTTGAATGCTAGAATACTATGCATAAGTGCTCACAATCTTTGGAATTTGACTGAATCGTGTGTGAACACTTGTGGTTCGTATGGTTGGGTGTAGGGGTAACTCACCACTCATCAAGAAGTTACTAAAACTTTCCACTTTCCTGGTTTGAAAAAGTTTACCTCTAGGATGCCAAAGTTAAAGCCAAAATATATTTGAATAATGTCCATGTAATGTTGATGAGTTTGCAGAGTTGAAGGAAAGACATCAAGTATCAGTTCCAAGCACATGGAATGAAGATGATATCATCATGGTGACACTCACACTAATGTGAACCTTAGTGTTAGCCTCACTTGAAGATTTAGAGAAATGAACAACTCAAAATTGCTAAAACTACCTGTTATGCTAATGAAATCATGATTATGAAGGTCAAAAATAATGTTGATAGATCACTAAGTAGTCTAGGAAGGCAAGGAGAAACCCAAACTACAAGCAGGATGTGCCTTGGGCCATCCAAGATTATGACTATGTTACTAACAGTGATGCTAATGTTGATGTTAGTGTCAACATTAGCTGAGAGTTGGTATTTTTTTGGCTTAGTCTATCTGAAATCACCAAATTTGATCTTGGTGAAGCCATGGAAGCCTAGAATGCACCATTTACAATCTCAGCAGGTCTAATTTGATGCTAAAATGTAGTTTTTAAAGGTGATATTAGCAAGGTTGTAACTAACACAGAATTTGCATCAGCTCCAACACTTGGAAAAATTTTAACTTTGGAGCTTTTTGAGGATAATTAAGAATGAGATTCATAAGTTGGATTATGACCTTGAATGATACCTGAAGTCCTTTAGGAGATGAGAATGTGCCTTTTGGTGCTGCTTTGATGAATTTTTATGCTTTTACTTATGTGAAAAAATGTCAAATCAAACTTAACCTCGGTTATCTAAAAAATTGAAAAATTTGGTACAAAATTATATACTTTTACCTTTTCATTGATCAAGTATAGATGCAATGCATCTTTGAACTAGTCCTATCTATCTAATGTAATGGGGACTTTGATTCTTGTTATTAGCAACTTTTAGTCATCATATGTTGCAATTTCATTTTAAATTTTTGCAAGTAGTTGCATAAATTAGTGTTGATCTATGCCACTTGCATATTTCTTATATACCATGTAAAGCATGAAGGTGATCTAGAAATTTTTTCATAGCTAGCATGAAGTTTACTATCTTTGTCTGATGGGCACTACTTAATTGAAGAAAGGTGGATGAGGTCACCTATGTGTATCATGAATCAACTTTTGAATAGTTCATTATTAATTCAAAAAACATCTCTATCAGTGTTTTGAAGTAGTTTCCCACCTATGAAGCTCATCTCATCTAATAGTATTTAGTTAACTTCATATTGAAAAATAGTTATTTAAATTATTCCACTAAGATCTTTAGCTCTGAGTGGATTGATATTACGTCTATCTTGAATGTTGCCACACTAGTTGGTGCTAGGAGTAAGAGTGACCTCTTGTTATTTCTCATTTGTAGCCAGAAATCTTTCTTGATGGTTTTTATCAAATAAGACTTTTTGTTCCCATGGTTCCTTGGATGATTAAAAAAAATAGCTAATATTTATGTTGTTGCCAATGAAAATGCATATATATTAAATCATATCCTTGTGTCCATTTTTATTAAGCTTAAATAGTCTAATCATTAGTCAATAGTATAATAAAGGCTATAGTTACCACTATGTCTTGGAAGTTGTTAGGAATGACATTACATGCTTATTGATGGATGGGATTAATATTCTTAATAGTAAATGGTTCAACAATAAGTCTAAGTCATGTTTAGCCCTAGTTCGTTGCATCATGTACACTGATTTGTCTATTGTAGTCTCTTTGGTGGAACATCTTAGTTTCTCTTTAAAGTTTTTTTTGGATGACATCATTTATTGTATCTTGCATGAGTAGCTACATCTATTATATTTCTTCATGGGATATGTTGAGCTTGGTTGTGATGAGAATGGAAACACAATAGTAGGTATGACTAATAGTAGTCAATCCATGTATCTTCATCTTATGTAGGTAGGATAGAAAATCTTGGGAATAGTGAATTACTAGTTAATATCTTTCTTTGTTTCTAGCTTTTTCCCATACATTTGGAATTGTACATGCAAGTTGAAATATATGAAATCAAGGATAGGTATTCCAATGTTGGAGGACAAAATATGTAACCTTTCATAAGTGCAATTAGGTTCATATCATCTTCATTGTCCTTTATGTTGTAATATTTTGTATTTATGTTAATGTCAATTTTATAAGGTGAACTTAGTATCATATCATGCTTTAAAAAATTATGTTTATTATATACAATGTTAAAAAATCTTGCAAATGTGAGTTTAACTCTTCAAATTTCCTTTTCACATTATTTTTACAACATTAGCATTAATGTTACATTTTGTATCATCACCAACGTTACTTTTAGATGGCAAGAATTTTGTTAGTGAAACCAACATACAAGAGTCACATGGCATGTAATTTGGATAGCAAGGGTTTTATCAATTTGAATGGTATATGAGGGAAATGTGGTGTGCAACATGGTTGGTTTTTTATTTTAATTTTTTTATTTAAAGAATGACCTAATACGCCCTTGCCTCACCAACTAACTAATCAGATGAATGGATGTAATAAACATTGACATGTTTTTTATTTTAAATATATAGTAAAAAAATTAAAATTTATTAGTGAATGTAATAGACATTGGTAGCACTGGTAAGGTCCCTTGGCTAATTACACATTAGCTAATCAATTATACAAGAGCCAAGATTAATGCAACTCGTTGACTTTAACCAATCGAGACTTTATATCATTCAACTTATCCTAATTCAAACTCAAATTAGGCTATGTACTTAAAATCTTAACATATCCTCATTGATATAGAACAAAACCACTCAATCCTCATCAATACATTGATGAGTGGAAAAGGAATGAGATAGGAAAGGGAAGGTAGAGAAAAGAATAAAGAAAAATGCAAGAGAGGTGAGATGAAACATAGAGTTATGAAAATGAGAAAACAATAAAATGAAGTAGAAATGAGACACATAACCTATACATCAAGGTTAGATTTTATGCCATAGAAGTGGGGTAGGGCTAAATATGAGACTGTAATAATCATTAATGCTGATTATTTGATAAATTTCTTCCCTATTCCACTCAAACTTGACATACCTTCACATGGAGTAAAAATAAGAAATGCTCATTACTCATTGTATGAGGTAGGTCACTAATAAATATCCTCATCATAATGTGTTGATAAGAAGAAATATTAGTAGAATGGAATATAAAGGAATTAGGGGAGTTGGATGAAATTGCATGAAAAAGTTGGAAGAAAACTTTAGAAAATAGAAAAAGAGAGAGAGAAAGAAAGGAAAAGAAAGATAGGGAGGAAATAAAAAAAATAGTAAAGTAGTGAAAGAAAAAAAATGTTAGAACATACCTAGTGTATGATTTTTTTATAAAGTCTTAAATGTAATAATGTTTGAGGTAAGCTTTGTTCATGGGATCTAGGTATTGATTATTATCTTGGGAATTCCACATTTGATCTACCTTTGCTGATATTTCTAATTCAAATTTTATAATGGGAAAAGTTTTCCTATTCACCACCTCTTCAAGTGGTGACTCTTCTTCATCTTCACAAAATCTAATTTCCTTCTTTCAGAGGGAAGGATCTTTGTTGTACTCCTCCACACTTTCCCTTTTTCTTAGCTGGCCATCCTACTTGACAACTTGCTCTAACAACTTTTGTATTTGATGAGCTCTAAGTTCAGATAGCCTTCCTTAGGCATAAGTCCCAAGGGTTTGTCACGTTTTGTACCTAAGGCCATCCATGAGATGGCGTAGTTGCTCCTTTTGTGAGTAACCATGGCTGGGGCAACAATGTAATAGTGAATAATATCAGCCCATGGTAGCATCCAAGGATTCATATCCTCCTTGTTTCCATCCTTGGATTTGCTTATGTAGGTTGGATACTCAAGAGTACATTTTATACTTATCGTTGAATAATTCCAACATGGTACTCCATTGACGGATGGATTCTAATTCTAAGAACTAGTACCAACTTTTTGCTTCCTTGATTAGTGTCCATGGAAACAACTTTAGCTTCTGCCACTCATTTTCTATATTTTGCAAGGCACATGCATCGTGGAATGCTTGCAAATGATTTTGAGGATCAGCATTGTATCCCCCTTCAAATCATGGGATGTTATTCATGTCTAATCTTTTGATCCTACTATCTTTCTGGTGCTTTGTCAAGATCCTAACAACCTCTGTTATATCTAACATACTTCAAGTGGTGAGTAGGGGTTCATCATAATCATGCTACCTATGGCGTCTATGATGCCTATGCTGTTCCCTACTCACCCTTCTTTTGTGATGTGTTTCTCTAGAATGCTCTCACCCCTTTTCTCTACTATTTTGTTTTTGGTCTCTAATTCACCTACCATTGTCCTCATGGTCTTTCCCTTTGCGATTGTGCTTAGATTTTGAAGGAGAGGGGAAACAAGATGATGAAGGTGAGGAGGAAGGAGGATTGGCACCATGAAGACACCTGTCACTTTGTCTTCGGTGGTCCCGACCTCGATTGTAGTTACGATTGGAATGTCCATCATTGTCATGCACTTGTGTTTCTTTTCAGGACCCTTTGTGTCTATTGGTACCAAAACCTAGATTATGAATAGTTGAGTGAAGATTTTGGTACACAACTCCTTGACCGAAGTCAAAGAAAGAAACATCATTTTGTGGAAACCCTCTCAAGACAGGTTCACCACCTTCGTTTTCACTTGGGACATACAAGAAATTCTGAGACAAATTTCCTTTCATGGATTTGTAATGTCTTTCCTGTTGTAGATCCCTCTGGCACTATGCCTCCATGGGTTGATAATCTCTCGAGTCTTATTCATGCATAGCGTACTCCAACTGTAAGTGTTGCATACTAATTCGTGTGACAGCACAAAGAAGCATGCTTGGGATTGAGTGATTAGGAGGTAGCATTATGTTACCTTCTAAATAATGCCATCACAACTATTCATCTTGGTGGAGGATAAAGGTAAAGTTAGGTGTATACTCATTAGGATGAGCATATACCAAGAAAAACTATTGGGCCACTGGCGGATCATCATGTGCACCCCAACTCCTATTGTTCATGGTGTCAGACCTAGTCAGTGAAGCACTCTCGTAAGAAGAAGGATACATGATTGATTGTTTAGTGTGCAATAGCCTTTCTAGTCATTGTAGGATAGTTGACTCTAAGGGTTCATTCCAATGATGAAAAGGATTTCCTAAGTTCTAATTAGCACACAAACAACAAAATCCCTAGCAATGGTGCCAATGTGAGTGGCTAGGTACCCCTATGTCCAACTATACAAATATGAGCATTCACACATGATCTAGTTGAACTCCAGGGATTAAGTGCTTATGCACCTACACAGAACAAGGATAGGTTATGCAATTTTTGTCTTCCCAAGCTTACTTGTAAGACACAATTGTATGGTTAAGTAAACTCGAGGTATAGAATTTTTATTATTTTATATCTTTTATGTTCTTGGTGCTTAAAATAGAGGAATAAAATAACTTAATAAATAATTTGATTTAACTAATTAACTATTCTCTAACTAGTCCTAACACGAACATCTATTCCCACTCTTTGGACACATCTTGAACTAGTGTAACACTATTGGGATTACTAAACATTAGTTGTTACTGGGTTGCCAAGTGTTCCATGTATCCTCGAAGTGGTCATGTTGAGTGTGCTTACTTGTTGAAAATTAATAATTCTATAAAAGTAATATCAATTGACTAATGAAAGTGTTAAATAACTATAAATAACATTAAATGCAATAAATAAGCTATTTTGAATGTTGCAAGGTTTATCACAAAGTTCATCTTTATTTCTAGACACAAGGTGTGCTTAGGTACACAATGCTCAAATAAAGATCCGTTCACTTTATGACTCCTACTGCAGGTACTCAAAAATAATTCTAACTCTAGAAATGAAAAACTACAAGAATTCCACTAAGGGACTAAAAACTAACTACTAGACTAAGCGTTTTTGCCTCTTATTTATAGCCAATGAGATAGGTTTTGACATTGCGTATCCGATGTTGCTTGGTCGACCTCGATATCATGTATCCGATATCATGGTTATGATATCAAGACTCATTATACCCCCATGACTACATGAAAATTCATCCTTGAGTTCCTTACAAAATATTGGAAAGGTATGAAATTATTGATTGAACAACACTGTTGGGAACATGGAATGATAGACTTAAAGTGCCCGGTGAACAGATTGACAAGCATATTATAGTATTGGTGTTCATAACCATTGTGGTGAACACTGTACATAGATGACATCCAGACCCTCATTGGATAGCTTGAAGAGAGAGAGAGAGAAAAGGAAATGAGGTGCGTTACTGTTGATGTTAAAGATGTGCACACCATTGTTCATCCATGGCTACATGACAAAGCTTGTTCCTTGCATAAATTCTCTTGCTCTAGTTCATCCTGAGTGCTCCCTCCTATCCTAGTCCATTGTTCATGTGATTGCCATCTACACACACAACATAGTCACAAATTAGCAAGGATAGATAAGATATTATGTAGTTGATACCTTGCATCAATATGAAGCACATTAGCTAGGTTGTGGGTATGGTCGATACTAGGTTAGAGGGTTGTAAGTGAGAACTACCTAAGGTGTAGGGGTGAGATAAGCAATGGAATAAAAAAATTTTGTGACAGGGCCTCCATGACTAAGAGCTAACCTCCGGTAGCAATAGGATGGAGAATGAAAGAAATAAGGAAGATAAGAGGAATAAAAATGGTGAAGCTAATAAAAATGCATAGAGGAGAAGAGAAAAACAAAAATGGATGTCATAGGTGGGGTGAAACAAAAAATAGTTGATTGTAAGAGATGTTTTAAGGAAAGGAACTTAACAATTACACTAAAAAGGAATACCAGTAGGTCCTCCCCAAAACAAGCTCATGCCCTTTATGCCCTGGCAAACCCACAAACCAAAGATTCTGTAGACTCTCGGAATGACATATGGAAACAATAGTTAGGAATTCACCCACAAGAATTTACCAAAGACTAATAATATGCCAACCAGGATATAGAATAATCATAAAACTGACAATGATATAGAACATGGGAAGCATTATGGGTAGAGAAGAGAGAATGGAATGGAATCATGAAATCAAGGTTGTGCAAAGTCCCTTGTGTAGTATGTGGTTAAGGTGACTTAGTAAAATTCAGCCCATATCTAGATTAAAACTAACCACATCCAGTGATCTCGCATCAACACATTTGACTAGCCTATTTTCTTGAAGAATGCTTCTACAAGGTAACCACCATTCCAAAAAGAGAAGAATAGAGAAACAGGAAGTGAGAAAGGGCCTTAGTTAGAGGGAACCTTTAGGCATGTGTAACATGTCTTTCTAGTGCCATAACTAGTGCATGTAGCCCTATTTTCTTTTATTATGTCTAAGGGGTGTGCTTTGAATTCCCACTAGTCTTTTTTTTTATTTGTGTGAGAACTACACCATGCAAAGACTTATTTGATTTATTTAATTTCCTAATATTAGTCAACAGTGGAACGGTGGAAATCCTATAAAAAACATCCAAGTACCCAAGAGAATGGCCAACAAAAATGCATCAAATCCCCTTAAATTCACACCCTTTTCAATCCTTTTGAATCTTTCCTTGGTTTGAAGAATACCAAGCCAAAAATTTATTAACGCGTTTAATTAGAAAAAGGGATAGTAGACTTCCAAAACACAGGGAGACCATAGAGTGGAATGGATGAATGGATGATGTGGACTCATTACCTATTTTATCAAAAGTAACTATATCCTAGCATCACCATTAAAAGTTAAAGGTAAAAACCAAACATTAGCAATCAACACAATTATAGTACAACCCATCATCATGAGCACTTATTATGTGACGAGTGAGAATAACTCAAACAGAATGTAACAGAGAAAGAAATGGTAAAAATGTTAATGATGGTATAAAAGAAAAACAAGTAAATATGGAAAATATGTAAAAAAAAGGATAAAAGAATTGAGGGGTTAGAATAATTAGCATTGGTGGCCCTCTCCCCCACAACTGAGTTGGAAGGGGGAGATCCAAAATAAGGAGCAAGGCTATCCATCAATAGAGGTAGTGGTAGTACTGGCTGTTTTGGACTCATGGAAGGGTTTTGGTTTACTGGATGTTGACCAATAATCTCTTATTTAGGCTTCCAGGTTTATAGATCATCATGGCCCCTAAAGGAAAAGTTTCATGAATGATATAAGGTCCTTCCCATAGTGTTTGAAATTTAGTTCAGTGGGTCACCTATGCAGGATTCCAATAAAGAACCTTATCTCCTAGTTGGTATTTGACCTTTCTAATTTTCAGGTCATGACATTGTTTATTGAAGGTGTTGTGCAATTCATTGGATGATAGGGTGGCTATTCAATTTTCCTCTAACAGGTTAAGATTCATAAACCTTTGTTTTTGTGCTAGACTAAGGTTAAGGTTAAGGTCACATGATATCAATAGTGTACAGAGCTTAGCTTGGATAGGAAGTGTTGGAAGTTTACTGTACACTAACTCATAGGGAGAATATCCTATAGGGAGTTTCCATGTGGAGCAATAGGCCCAAAGAGTGTCATTCAGTTTGGTGCTCTAGTCTCACCTATATTTTTTAATGGTTCATGTTAAAATTTTTGTTATTTCCCTATTGGTGACTTCAGCTTGACCATTCACTTGAGGATGATATGGTGTAGTTAGTTTATGCTCAACTCTTAAGAGTTTCATCAATTTTCAAAAAGTCGTAGCTGTAAAGTGTGTACCATTATCAGAAATAAGTGGATGAGGCACACCAAACCTATTTATGATTTATTGTTGAACAAATCATGCAGTGGTAGATGATGTATAGTTGGTAACATTAACTACTTTTGCCCACTTTGTAAAATAGTCAACAGCAACAACAATGTATGTTTTTCCATTGGACATCAATGTAATAGGCCCCATAAAATCAATTCCCCATATGTCAAAGTGTTCTAAGGGTTGAATCCATTATTGTGGACCCTCCATTCTAGAAATCATTCCCCCATTGTGTTGACAATGCTCACAAGAGTGGGAAAAATGATGGACATCTTGAAATAATGTAGGCCAATAATATCCTGCAAGTAAGATTTTAATAGTCATTCATCTCCTAGCGTAATAACCCTCACAAGGGCCCTCATGAGCATCTTGGAGAACTCGTAATTGATCCACGTTAGGGACACACCATCATACCAAGCCATTGAGACACACTTTGTAAAGGTGCCCGTTGATTTCCATGAAGTGTTTGACTTGATGGAGAAACTATTATTTTTTTCTATTGTCTAGTCCTTGTGGTGTTTCTTGTGTAAGAAGATAGGTAAGAATGCTATTGTACCAATTTGTGGGCGATTGATTGTTTATTACACTTGCAAAGAGGAGTTTATCTAGGAAGTTATTAGAAATTAGGTATTCATCCTCTTTGTTGTCCCACTGTAACCAAGATAAATGATCAACAAAAACATTCTTGATGCCTTTACGATCTACCATGGTAAGATCGAATCTTGCAAGATTACGAGCCATTGTATGATGCAAGGGCTTATTGTTAGTTTATTCATAGGGAACTGAATCGCACTATGATCCAGGTGTACGAATACTTTATAGTCTAATACATAGTGCCTAACTTTTTCTAGTGCAAACACCACAACCATTAATTCTTTTTTTGTTGTGGTATAGTTGAGTTGTGCACTAGTAATACTTTGACTTGCACAATGAATGTAGTAGGGATGTTTTTGGTCATCTAACTATGTAAGTACGACTCCTAAAGCAAAATTGGATGCATTAGTCATTCTATGGAATGGTTTGGACCATTCAAGAGCTTGTAGAATGGGTGTTTCTATGAGCTTTTGGTTTAATTTTTGGAAGGCTAACTCGCATTCCTTGGTCCATTCAAAGGATACATCCTTTTTCATTAATTCTACCAATGATTTTGCAATCTTTGAAAAGTTCTCAATGAAGCATCTATAAGAGCCAGTATGTCCAAGGAATGATCAGACATCTTTTACAGTTTCAGGTTGATCAGTGATTCCTTGGATGACTTTAATTTTTTTGAGGATATATCTCCATCCTTGTCTGTGAAAATTTTATGCCCTAGTACTATGCCCTCTTAGACCATTAAGTGGATTTTTTGCCAATTAAGCCTTAGGTTTGTTTCAACACATCATTTTAGTACTTGCTCTAATCGGTCTAATGCTTACTGAAAGTCCACCCCATAGGTGGAGAAATCATCAATAAAAACCTCCACACCATTCCATATTTGCTACTGAAAATATACTTAGAACCAAATGTTGAAATGTCGTCAGAGCATTGCACAAACCAAATGGCATCTATTTATATGCAAATGTCTTCCAAGGACTCATGAATGTAGTCTTGGCTTGGTCTTTTTATGTTATTTAGATTTTATTGTACCCATGATAATCATCTAGAAAACTATAGTAATAATGCCCTGCGATGGTATCTAAGACTTGGTTAATGAATGGCAATGGGAAATGATCTTTAAATGTTGCCATGTTCAGTAGCCTAAATTCTATACATACCCTCCATTTACTTTCCTTTTTAGGCATAATGACTAATGGGCTAACCCATTCACTATCAACAATGGGGTAGATGAACCCAACCTTTAGAAGTTCAATTTCTTCCTTAATGACTTGCTTAAGCTTTGGGTTCAACTGTCTTTGCAGTTGTCATCGAGGCTTTATAGAGGGGTCAATATAAATTCTGTGTTGGCATATCCTAGGATCTATTCTGGTTAATTCAGGATATGTCCACACAAAGGCCTTTGACCATTTATTTACCATCTTCAATAGTCTTTCTTTTTATTCAGGAGTGAGCTTAGCATTAATGATTACCGATTTTTCATTTTAGAGAAATTCATACTCTATATATCAGTGGGAAATGGTTTTAATTCAAGGGGCTTTTGCTTAAACTCATCAAGGATTTCCAACTTTCCCTAGTTGATGTTTCCGGTGTCAGTACTTGGAAGTTGGCTGTCGACTTGCTCTAGTGCATCTATGCTAGTGACATAGGCACAAGTCAAGCTCTTAGTTGGTTCCATGCATAAAGTTGAATTACTTTCTGAGTCAGCTATCAGCCACTAGGTGCCTTCCTATCTTGTGACTGCTGCATACAGGCATCTTTGTATATTAGCTACATATGCACACTGGTTGCATGCAGGCAATGTTAAGTGTTGTACAAACTAGGACTTTTGCACCCAGTTGCACCCTATGTCACTGTATGCGATGCATGGAAATTTCTTCTTCTTAATCTTCCCAAACACATTTTCTTTGGATATCTCTACGGAAAGATCATGTATTCCTAGCTGTGCATCAATCGTACTTAGCCATGCTCTTTCCATTATGATTGGGAAGTCCCCCTTACAATTGTTAAATTGGATCACTGGGAAATTGACTAGTTATGACCACCCACAGATAGTGGTGACAATGTCCTCCACTATTCCTAATGGGAAAATGATGTACTAGTCAGCCAACTCTAAGTGAATGTTACTCTTCTTTAACGGAGGCAAGTTCTAGGCTTTATACATTTCCTAGGAGATCAAGTTAACACCAGAACTTGAATCTAAAAGAGCTTTACAAGGCTCATTTCCAATGATTTGTAAGTAAATTAGAGGGTTTTCAGGATCATAGAATTTCCTAGGAAGATGGCTATCTTTAATCCAATCGGTGATGGCATGAGTTAACATGACTATGTGCATTGGGTGCGGTTTTTGGTTCGAAGGAAGCTCCGAAGATTCAAAGGGTGATGAGACACTTAGATCATTAGCCACTTGTGGTTGTAAGGACTTGGTTGGACTATTGGTTCTAAAGAAAGGTCTATTCTTTGATCAGTTTTTCAAACCAATAATTGATTAAGGGTTGACAGCCCTTGTAGCATTACGTTGTTGTGGTTGGGTAGGAAGCTCACCCTGCATAGTTGGAACATGTGGTAATGGAGTTGAGGGTGGAAGAGATGTGGATGAATGAGAAGGATACTATGTATGTGGAGCATCACCTCTAAAAGGAGAAGAAGTTCTATAGTATTTGGAAGTTTGGTAGTGAGGCTGAAAAGCAATGTAGCTAGTAGAGTTACGTGGAGAGATTGGCTGCTGAACTTAATACCCATATGGATCAGGTTGATGGTAAGGGTATTGTTGGCATGGTGGTGGCATTTCCCATGATCATGGGTGTTATGACTACTAATATTTTTCATTCATTTATGGTGGAGTTCCACTTGGATAATATGTTAAGGGTTGGTGGAACTACCTTGGGTTACCTTGAGGATAATGTAACCTTCTAGGTGTTTGCTGTCTATTTAATCATGGGTTTAGTGCATACACCATAGACTCTTGTAGATGTGATACCACTGGGCAACATCCCTTAGGATGGTCATATTGGAAAATCTCACATCCACCATCATTATTTGTGTCTGAATCCACAACCTCCTCAATGAAAAAAACATTTCCTTACCTTTAGTGCATGCATACTCAACTTCTTTCATTTTTCTTCTCCCTTGCTCACTACTTTGTTCTCTAGACTCCTCTACTATTTTTATGGAATTCCATATTTGATCTACCTTTTCCAATACTTTTGATGCAAATTTTTGAATGGACAAAGTCTTTCTATTCACCACCTCTTCAAGTGGTGACTCTTCTTCATCTTTGAAAAATCTAATTTTCTTCTTTGAGAGGGAAGGATCTCTATTGTACTCCTTCACACTTTTCCTTTTCCTTAACTTGCCTTCCTCCTCAACAACTTGCTCTAAAAATTTTTGTGTTTGATAGGCTTTGAGTTTAGATAGGCTTCCTTGGGCATAAGTCCCAAGGGTTCATTGCGTTTCATACCTAAGCCCATCCATGAGATGGCATAGTTGTTCCTTTTCTGAGTAACCATGGCTAGGGCAACGATGTAATAGTGAGTAATATCAACCCATGGAAACATCCAAGGATTCATGTCCTCCTTACTTCCATCCTTGGATATGGTTATGCAGGTTGGACACTTGGGAGTATCTTTGATACTTATCATTGAATAATTCCAACATGGTACTCCATCGAAAAATGGATTCCAATTCTAAGGATTGGTACCAACTTTTTGCTTCCTTGATCAGTGTCCATGGAAATAACTTTAGCTTTTGCCACTCATTTTCTATATTTTGCAAGGCACATGCATCGTGGAATGCGTACAAATGGTTTTGAGGATCATCATTGTATCCCCTTCAAATCATGGGATGTTATTCATGTCTAATCTTTTGATCCTACTGTCTTTCTGGTGCCTTGTTAGGATCCTAACAACCTCTATTATATCTAACATACTTTGAATGGCGAGTAGGGGTTCATCATAATTATGTTTCCTATGGCATCTATGATGCCTATGTTGTTCCCTACTCACCCTTCTTTTGTGAAGTGTTTCTCTAGAATGCTCTCACCCATTTTCTCTACTATTTTGTTTGTGATCACTATTTTGCCTACCATCATCCTCATGGTCTTTCCCTTTGTGACTACATTTAGATTTTAAAGGAGAGGAGGAAGAAGATGACAAAGGTAAGGAGGAAGAAGGACTGGCACCATGATGATGCTTGTCACTTTTCTTCGGTGGTCATGACCTCGATCGCAGTTACAATTGGAATGTCCATCATTGTCATGCACTTGTGTTTCTTTTTTGGATCCTTTGTGTCCATTGGTACTAGAACCTATATTATGAATAATTGAGTGAAGATTCTGGTACACAGCTCCTTGACCGAAGTCAACAAGAGAAACATCATTTTGTGAAACACTCCCAAGATAGGTTCACCACGATCATTTTCACTTAGGACATACAGGACATTCTATGACAAATTCCCCTTCATGGATTTGTAATGTCTCTCCTATTGTAGATCCCTCTGGCATTTTGCCTCTATGGGTTGATAATCTCTTGAGTCTTGTTCATGCACAACATACTCTGACTGTAAGTGCTACATACCAATTTGTGTGAGGGCACGAAGAAGCATGCTCAAGATCGAGCGATTAGGAGGTAGCACTATGTTACCTTCTAAATCATGCCATTACAACTGTTCATCTTGGTGGAGGTTAAAGGTAAAGTTAGGTGTATAGTCATCAGGATGAGCATATACCAAGTGAAACTATTGGGGCACTAGTGGATCATCATGTGCACCCTGCCTCCGATTGTTCATGGTATCAAACCTAGTCGATGAAGCACTCTCGTAAGAAGAAGGAGACATGATTGATTGTTTAGTGTGCGATATCCTTTCTAGTGATTATAGGATAGTTTTCTCTAAGGATTCATTCCAATGATGAAAAGGATTTCCTAAGTTCTAATCAGCACACAAACAACAAAATCCCTAGCAACAGTGCCAATGATGAGCAGCTAGGTACCCCTATGCCCAACCATATGAATACAAGCATTCACATGAGATCCAGTTGAACTCTAAGGATTAAGTGCTTATGCACCTACACAGAAAAAGGATGGGTTATGCAATTATCATCTTCCCAAGCTTACTTGTAAGGCACAGTTGTATGGTTAAGTAAACTCGAGGTATATAATTTTTATTATTTTTTATCTTTTATGTTCTTGGTGCTTAAAATAGATGAATAAAATAACTCAATAACTAATTTTATTTAACTAATTAACTATTCTCTAACTAGTCCTAACACTAGCATTCATTACCACTCTTTGAACACATCCTAAACCAGTGTAACACTACTAGGATTACCAAACGCTAGTCGTTATTGGATTACCAAGTGTTCCATGTATCCTCGAAGTGGTCGTGCTAAGTGTGCTTACTTGTTAAAAATTAATAATTCTATAAAAGCAACATCGATTAGCTAATGAAAGCATTAAATAACTATAAATAACATTAAATGCAATAAATAAGCTATTCTAAATGTTGCAAGGTTTATTACAAAGTTCATCTTTATTCTTGACACAAGGTATGCTTAGGTACATAATGCTCGAATAAAGATCTGTTCACTTTATGACTCCTACTTTAGGCACTTAGAAATAATTCTAACTCTGGAAAGGAAAAACTGCAAGAATTCAGCTAAGGGACTAAAAACTAACTACTAGACCAAGCGCACCCACCTCTTATTTATAGACAATGAGACATCTTTCGACATTGTGTATCTGATGTTGCTTGGTTGACCCCGATATCACGTATCCGATATTAGGGATTCGATATTGTGGGTCCAATATCGGGACTCATCAGTGATGGTACATAATATTTTGATGATTTTGAATGTTAATGACTACTTTCTTGCACTTTTCCTCAATTGTGTTTGATGTAACACATTGCATCTTGTTCTTTTATTCATTTGAAATCAAATTATTTAAGGCTAATTGAAGTAAAGGCACATCCAGCTCCACTAGCAACATAGCTTCAGATCCATATGTAAGCATGAAAGGGGTTCAAAAGATTGTGTTCTTGAATATAGCTCAATAAATCTAAAGGGCATGGGATAGTTGGGTATCCCAATTGTGTATGGATTTTTCAACCATGGTTTTGAGTAAATGGATTAGGGATTTATTGGCAGATTTAGCTTGATCATTGAATTGTAGATTATATGGAGATAAAAATGATTGAATGATTTGATATTAGTCACAAATTTTGGTTAGTTTTGTGCACTTGAATTGAGGTTCATTATTAGTGACAATGTAGATGGGGATATCAAAGTAGGTGATTATGTGGTCAAAGATAAAACTACAATGTAGATGGGTATACCAAAGTAGGTAATTATGTGGTCTAAGATAAAAAACAAATATACTTTGTAGTTGTAGATTTTAGAGGGTCTACAATTCACTTCGTAAAGTACTATGTAGCTATTAGGATAAATTGATGATAAGTGGATGAGGGAGGATTGATGGAACCTATAAGATCCAGCTCATACTTTGGAAGGACCACACAATTTTCAAAGTCCTAAACTTTTGAGATGGAGCATAAATAAGTAGAGCATGATGTTAACAAGTGTCATAAATCTTAACTATCAGGTATGTGTCCCTAGACATCGTAGTCCATTAATAATCAAGAAAAATAATACAAACTATGAGAGACCATGAACCTAAGTAACTATCACACATACTTAAATATACATGTTTAGAACTATGAGCTTCGTCACAACTTAGGCAATGTAGAAGAACACTCAATATGAAAATATGACATAAAATACCATGCTTAATAATACAAAAATTCTTAGATCATTTATGGAGAGTGTTCTTTTGTAATGCAGACAAGTGTTCATAAGTTTGTCCAATTTGTAAGTATTTTATGATGCCTCGGTATTGCTCATCTTCTTCTAACTTAATGAAGCTTACACATCGAGTATCAATAAGTGTTATGAGTGCATCTTGTGTTAAGTAAGTTAAATGATCCTTGAGAAAAATAGGATTAGCAAGTAACATAAAAGTAGCTAGGAAATTAACAAGTATGTTTTCAGAGTGGTGAATATACATGAGTATACATTCATGAAATCTAAAAACTAGATTATTGGCTAAATCTAGATGTGGCTAAAGGTATTCAACCCTACTATAATATTTGTTATGTACTTGGCATATGACTTGTTGAGAGTCATCATGAATGAAAAGCCTCTTTATTCCTAGTTAAAGTACCAAGAGAAAACCTTGGTTGAGACCCTCATATTTAGCTATATTATTAGTTTTTGGAAAGTTAAATTTATAAGTTTGATAAATGGGATCTATACCTTGTTGATAAAGAACACAAGTTGTGCTAGAACCTTGAGCTGTACAAGTACCATCAAAATACAAGTGTGAGTCAAAATCCTCATGTGTTAATGTTGGAGTTGGATGAGGAATTTCTTCTTTCTCACTTGGCTTCTTGGGTGAAGGTTACTTAGTGATAGCAGAAGGTTTAGATAGTAGAACCAATGTAAGAAGGTTCACTATAGCTTATCCCTTAATGGAATATTAGATAAGATAAGATAGATGAAAGTCGGTAAGTAGAGTTTTCCATTTTTCCATTCAATTGTTATCATAAGGATTGGTAGTGTTAGATCATAAGACATTGTTTTGAAAAATTACATAAAATTTTCCCCTAGCAAATAGTACCTTTATTTTAGAAGAGCAAAGAGAAGGCATAAACAAGATTTTTTTGGTATGTGTGTAGTACATTTTGCAATCAAAAAAGGGGTGGGAAATGTAGTAGACAAAAAGATGTACACCATCTTCATGTAATTAGCCAAGCATGGTTGCAATAAAAGTAATTATAGTTAGAAAGATAAATATAGAAAGGAAGATTAAAGTTAGGAGGATGAAGGACTAAAATTTTGGTAAGGGCATGCTTGATTGTATCAAAACCCTCTTAACACTTTGCACCCCATTTGAAAGTAGAAGATTTCTTAAGAAGATGAGAAAATGAATGAAATTGATCAATTAGATTGCATACAACACAGTGTATGTATGGAGCCTACCTTGTATGATGCATATGTATTTTAGTCATTTGGATAATGGAAGATTCATAATTGCCTTGATCTTATCAGGATTCATCATGATACATTTAGCCAAGGCTAGAAATCCTAACATAGCTTCTATTTATACACCAAAGATACACTTTTTAGGATTCAGTTAGAGGTTGTATTTATTACATTGGGTTATGACTATGTCTAGATCAATGAGACAATAAGTTTCTACGATACATCCTATTACTGAATATAAACATCATGGCTTGTTGGTAATTTTCTCTAATGTTCTTAAGTTTGAAAGGTATATTTGTGTAGTAAAAGATTCTCCATGGAATCATAGAAGTTGTGAAATGTTGGTGCTTGAGGTTGATTTGAATATGATTGTAGCTTGAAAAACTATTCATAAAACTAAGTAAAGCATGACCTACTTGTATCTATGATTTGATTGATGTTGGGAATAGAAAATCATCTTTTAATGTCACTTTTTTGAGATCATGAAAGTCTATGCATATCCTAATGATACCATATTTTTTACAAATAACTATCATGTTGGATACCTAGATCAAGCAGTCTATTAGGTGAATGAAACTTGCATCATAGAGATTTATGATGTCATCTTTAATGGCTAAGGCTAAGTAAGGTTTAATATTTCAGACTTTTTATTTGACAAGTTTGGATCCCTTCGTAAGAATGATTTTATGTTGTATCAAAGTTGGGTCCAAACCAGGCATGTCATCATAGCCCTAGGCAAAGTTAATAGAATAGTTTCTAAGTGTTTGTAATATGGATTTTGTGATGTCTTCAAGTAAACTTGCTCTTAGTTTAAGGTCTTTTCCTTGTTTTGGTGATTGGTAATAGTAAGTTCCACAAGCATTTTTATATGTTTAGAAGCTTTTTTTGGGGTAGAATACTTGTTAAGAGCTCAAGGGGCCCATGTAAGGTAAGGAAGGTTATTGCTAAGGTTACTCAAAGTATTGTTGGATGATGATGGAATCATAGCTTGGAAGCTATGAAAGAGAGATAAATGCATATTATAAATCTTCCAAAATTACATTTTGGAGAATGTCTTCTTGGAAAGGTATAGGAAAAATGTGGAGTAAGGGAGGTTTTAGTGATGAATACTTGAGATACCATGTTGAATGTTGTCAAGGTTGTGAATAGTTGAGAAAAAGGCCACTTGGCAATTTATCTTTATGTAATTATGGGAGTTATGAGAAAGGGAAAGAGATCTTGTGAAGGCTTTGAGGTAGGAGAAGAATATCATACCACATAAAAAGAAGAGGCAAAGAGACATGAGTAGAGGTGCAAGTAGGATCCATGGCAATGGAAATGAGGATGGTAGGTAGGTTAAGAGGGCATCGCCAGTGGGGTGCGGGTGAGGTCTTCAACCTTAGCTTTTGACTTTGAATTTGTTATTTTTGATTCTTCATTGTCATTGGTGAGAGTAAAATGAGATACAAGGGAAGATGAGTGTGGTCGTAGTGGCGGTGGACTAGCAAGAATTGCATAGCCCATATGGTATGTGGTGTTGGTAACATGCTAGCTTGTGGCAGTGTTGGCTACAATGCTAATAGTGTTAACATGCCTTTGCATAGGTAATGATGACTTGCAGTAATGAACATGCTAGCATATTGATGCCATGTCTACCATTGATAAGGAGGAAGATAAGAGAAAATTAGAATTTTGGTGATGAGGATGAGGAGCAAAGTAAGGATATAGGGTAAATAGATCTACCTCTTAGCAAGTAGATCTATCATCTAAGGGTAAGATCCAAAGTATTCAAGGTAGTTTTTGGAATTTTTTTGGGGAGGAGGCTAAAAATAAAAATGAGTGTTTCATTACTAGGATGAGAGAAAATAATGCTTGCCAGTGTTCAATGCATGCCACATTATGCTCTGTTGATGTGCACAAGTAGTTTGCACTGACATGTTCTTGTGGCATTGATGATTGCTAGTGATGCAACACAGGCACTAGCTTGCACTATGGTACAATGTATGTTGTTATTAAATTCATGTTTTAAACCAATGGGATTGGGGAAACTAGGTGAAAATAATACTTACTAGTGTCACATGGGATAGTATATGCACTAAGCTACAAAAGCATGCATGGTGTCATGATAGCACATGTCAATGTGTAACACTATTGCAACACTGGTAACTATTAGCAGCACCATGGATGAAGCACTCTTGGATTTTTATTGGGTGGAAAATATAGGAAAAGGATATGATATCTAGGCTACTAGGGAGGATAAGTAGGAATAAGGTGGACTAGATACCACAATTGACAAGTGGATAGGATACTGGAATAGAAAAGGACCTGGGAATTTTTAGTGTTGATGGGATGAAACTACAAAATTTTCCAAGTGTTGGGGCATCCATTGGCAAGGCCAAAGTTAGAAATATTCACTAAATATTCTAGGTAGAGAAGAAGATGAAAATTTTTCTAAGTATTCTAGGAAGGAGAAAGTAAAAAATTTGTCTAACTTTGGAGAAATCTACATAAAAAAAAATTCTAACTCTAAGAAAATCAAAACTAAAAATTTTATAACTCTAGATAGTTTACAAAAAAAATAAAATTTAACTCTAAAGAGAATAAAACCAAAAGATATCTAAGTCTTCAAAATCAAGAAACTTTCTAATTCCTAGGAAATAAAAAAAGAACTAAAGCCTAAATTTTTTCAAGTCCCAAGGGAACCAAAACTAAAAATTTTGCAATCCCAGGGAAAGAAGAGAAGGGTGGATCTTAATAATAGTGAAAACATGATCAAGTATATAAAATGTAAAGATGAAATTGAGATTATGCTAAATGCGAATGGGATATTAAAAGGATGAGGGATGGTTAAGTATAGACATGTGGGATGCTTACTAATCATTTGTGTTGCTTACTAGTCATTTGCCTTGAAACTATGTACCTAATTGATTGGTGTTCTAGGCCTATGTCTATGTTTTAATGTTTAAATGTTAAGTTCTAATTTTGTGCCTTTATGCCTTGGCATATGTACTAACTTGTATTTTTGTACTAACTTGGGTTACCAAGGCTTTTAGTTATGGACCCCATGTTTTCCTTGATTTGTGGTGTAATCTTTGTAGTCACTAAAAGGCCTTGGGGATGAAATCTCTCCTTATCATTGATAATTGATTTCTTTATCATACGTAGATCTGGGCTCATTTTGGGACCAAATGTTTTCTTAAGTTTTTCATTAATAACTTTCATGGGCTTATGTGGACCTTAGTACCTCTCCCTGCTATCTCACATGCACTAGATGGGTTATGTCATGGCATTAGTGTGAGGTTACTAGGATTCATTGTCTAGGACTAGGATGATGTTGATACTATTATGGATGATATAGGACAAAGTAGGGACATTTAGCAAAGGTAGTTGGACTATTTGTAGAGGGATCACCTCTACAAATAGTTCAACACTAATACTACCCTACTATTGGATGTTCATTGCATCCAAAGTTTATTCAACTATCTTAGCACTCACATCATAGTATCGAGATATATTGGTCTAAAGTGACATTGGTACCTTAAAACCTTTTAAGTTTACATGGTTCTTTCATGGTTTAGATCATTGGTTGATATGGTTATCTATTTCATTGTTGGTGTAGGTTTGAGGATCCTAGTTGTAAAGACTTCTAGCTAGAGATGTTGGAGTAGGCATTATGTGAAGTGGCTTTAGAGGAGAACTAGTATCCTACCATATTTTCTCATTTTATGGATGATGTGGTGGATTCTTAGAAACATGGATGGTATTAGGGACTTTTTCAAGCTAGTTTAGTACATATTCTCCATGATAGGCTTGATCTCAGTTTGAGGGATGAATGGTCTAAAGGTTCATGCATTCATCTGCTACCTAATGGGAAGTTGTACATCATTGATTTATTAAATTCCATGTTAGCGATTAGTCCTATTCTATCTAGGTATGTGTGACATGCATCAAATGGTCCCTTTTTTTCTTTTGCAAATAAGATTATAAATTTTGAGATTGTGTACATCCAACTTGAGAATGTAAAAGAATGAAGCTTACAGGCTAACATACACTTTACTCATGTGAGTTACTTATGACTAGTATATGGGTGATGAGTGGTAGTTATCTCCTATGCCGAACCATATGAATCATAAGTTTTCACTAGTGATTTAATCGAACTCCATAGGCTTAGTTATCCAAGAGATCAATATTTCTAAATAGTGAATCATGTGGTTGCAAGGTTGTTGTCTTCCTAACTCACACTCATGTGTTATCAGTATGTATAGTTAAGTAAGGTTAAGGCATATGACATATATTTTTATAATTATTAAAGATATTTTTATCCTAATAGCTAGATGAGCGAATGAAGGTTTACCAATTAACTATCTAACTAATCAACTAATCTAGTAACTAACTATCCTAATGTAGAGTAACCATTTCCACATGCCATACACATCCCAAACTACTGTCAACACTATTGGATTACCAAGTAGCTAGTACCAAGTGCACCAAATATCCACTATTGACATTACAAAGCATTAATACATTAAGCTCAAAATGTATTTATGATTAATAACATTAATACTATTAAATATTTAATTATGGAAAATAATTAAAATGCAAGTAAAGTAAAGTGCATAAACATAAAGTTAAGCTAGTCTAAGGACTATGATGGATATAAGAAATCTTGATTTTATTGCTATCATGCCAATATGTTTAGGTACAAGGGCATTCAAATAAAACTTTGTACAATCTCTTTGATTCACACTATGTGCACTTAGAGGAAAAATATTCTAACTTTAGGGATAGGAAATTACAATAGTTCAACTAAGACTATGACTAAAACATGCCATAATTTATATAGGCAATGATTGCATCAGCATTAACATATCTACATTAACGCATCCTACCATGTGTTGATGAGGGTATGTTGATGGGGCTGTGTTGATAGGGATGCATCAATGTAGCCCATCTTATTTATATTTCTTCATACCTAAACTATTGATTGAAAACTCATCCTCAAGTAAACAAAATCATGATCAAGTTTCTTACAAAATTGGGAGGTATGGAATTTATTAACTAAAAGGTAAACAAAATGACTCTTAACTAATTCTAAGTGTGACATTGTATGGGATTACAAAAATTAGTGTCCCTTACAACAACATTGAACACTTTACAAAAATTATAGCATTCTCCTGTAGGATTTCCGTAAACACAATGAAGTTTCAAACAATGCCTAGAGGTGGAGGCTCCTATGGTAGTGATGGTTCCTTTTCCTATCCTGTTACTGGTGGAGGTTGAGATTGGCCTATTACTACTACTACTTTTTCTAGAAGTTTAAAGGCACCCAGAAGTACCTTCATTTTCTCCTCTTTTCCACATGGGTCATACATGATCCATGTAGCTTCATTGATGTGGGTTGGTACTGGGACACCCCATGGGCACAACATCAAAGAAAATAGTTCATTTGTGTTGATGAACTAGGCTATGAAGATTTTGTGTTTGATGTTGAATGTATTTACAAAGTTTAGTAGCTCTGGGTAATTGCTCATCCTTCTGGCTAGGTTCTTAGCAATAGATCATTGGTTAGTGAATTTGCTTTTGAGAACATCAAGCTTCACATTGGTTATTTTTAACATTTTCTTCATTTTCTTATGGAGCTTGAATTCCATCTCATAAAGTAGGTAGAAACTCGCCACCTACTTCTCCAATTCACTCCTTGGAATCCTTGCTATCAACATCACTAAGTTTACATACCGAAGATTGACAAGCCCCATGTATTTAGTTATCTCTTTGATTTGCAACTCCTAAAGATGGATTTTAGCTTTGTTGAATGCATTCAATTCATCAAAGATGAACAACCACTCATCACCTCTTTGTTGGAGTTTTTGGAGGGCCTCATTCATTTTTGCCTTTGCCTTTTGAATTTTCTTTTTAATGACTTCTTTGAGGATTCTATCCTTGTCCCTTTAGTGATTCTTCACTCATTCAAATTTTAGGGCTTCTTTTTTCTATGCGGCCACCTTAATGGAAATTTTCTAGTGAAGGTCATATACTTCCTCAATTGAGAGATTACAATTTTCAATTGCTAACCTTCTAAAATCTAGGTTTACTTTAGTGACATGCTCATGTTGCTGACATATTAAGTGAATCCTCTAGTTCTTTTACTACTCAGCATTTCATAGGTGATGATTATCCTAGTGAGGACCAAGTTTTGCCTTTGGAATTGTGATAAATCCTTATTGGTGTTGAAGACCATGGCTTCTGACAAGGACATGTCAAAGACTATTTTCTCCTTTATATTCTTGGTCTCTTGATGTCTTAACTAAAGTTGTTGGAAAGCTTGATCTTTGAAAAGTTCTTGCCTGAAAATGATAGGAATAGAGAGAAGAGCATGCAATTCTGCAACTTCCCCGACCAACCATTGATTGGTAGCAATGACCTCCTTTAGTTGCACATTGGTAGTTGATATTTTGTTTCTTATCTCGAGAAACTACTACTAATTTACAATTATTTCATCTAGGAGATCAAAGATCTTTGGAAGTAGTTTCCAAGTTCGAACCAATCGTTCCAATAGCTCCTCATGTTGGATAATGCTCATTCGACTACTCCCTAATCCTACGAATGCATGAATGTTTGCCATGGTGATAATGTTAGGAATTGATACCATAGTAGCATTCAAGGCTTCAGCCATTACCTCTGCTACTATATCCTAATCTTTGTGTTGCATGACTAGGATAGTTGCCCCCTGACCTTCCTTCAACATGATAGAGAAGGTTGTAGTGTTTCTTGAGATTTCTGCAAATGTTTATCCCAAGATGGACACCGTGACTTACCTATTATTAGGATTGGATCTTGCAGGTACCTAGTTCTCTTAAGCTAAGATTAGCAGGAAAATATCACTTTCTAGCCATCTAATGGTCCTTGTGATCTCATTTAAATGGCTCATGATTAGATGGTGGATTGAAGATTTTGCAACACCTATGGAGCCTTATTGTTATTGTCGTTGCTACTCTTGAATCTTTTTGATACATTATATAGCTACAAGCATTTTTGGTGTGGTTTCAAGTGGTGATGGTATCTACTCCTCTTCTTGTAGCTTGGTAGGTGCTTTATCTTTCATCATCTCTACTAAGATGCAGTAGAAGTGTGGCAAATCACATCATTAGGATACCATCTTATTCCTTCCCTCTTTCATAGTTTTTAGATTAGGCATAAAAAGAGGTGTTTTCCTCTCCTTCTTATTTTCTTTGAAGCCTTTCTCAATTTCTAGATAAATGAGTTAAGGAAGGTTGACTAAGAATTTCCCACTTAGAGTTGTGCATTTCTGGGTAGAGAAGGTTGTCACCTTGTTGGGCCTCTCCATTGGATTTAGGTGGTAGGTCACAATCTTGAAATATGCACGCTTTGCCTTTGTGAAGGCACCAAACTACTTATAGTTCACTCCATAGCACTATTGCATCCATTCTTTTTTTGCTTCTGGGTCTACTGACATTGAGATTTCCACTAGCGTTTCCCCCATATCTGGTAACAAAAGGGACTTAGCAATGACCTCAATTGAGTAGAAGATGCTAATATCCTTAACTTTAATCAATGCATCACATTGTCAATTGTTCCAAAATAGGTATGTCTTCCCCATGTACCATTATCCAATGTTGGAGAGAATAGGCCATATGGGAGACCCCTAGAGTTATGTACAAACATCCTCTAGTGCTAGTTCCAAGAGGTATCCAAAGCTCAATTTCTAAAGAATTAAATTCTATACCTCCTTTGTTCTTATCTTTTATAAGCAAGGCTCAATCAAGGTGACCTCTAGGATAGGCCTTAGCCTTGGAACTTCATCTTGCCTAGATTGGCCAATTTTAGAAATAGGAATTTGGCAAATAGATTCCACTTTGAGCTCCTCCTAGAGGGGTTCAATGGCATGGGTTACCTCTCGTGCTTGTTCCTGGGGCTTTTGCTACTACTACTGTTGGTCCCTTTCTCCTCTATGTCACTTTTCCTTGGGCTTTGAGGACCATATTGCCTACAATCCTCATTTTGGTACCATTTTTGACCACAAACATAACTCATGATTAGCATTTTACTACATAAACCTTAGTTATTGTGATATCTTTCTCGTTAGATTATGTTATGTTTAGCTTGTTTGTGATCTTGGTTGCTAGATTATTGCAATATTATTTTATTTGTTAGCTATCGAAGTTTATGTAATGGTCTTAATCCTTTAAGGTAGTTGATTTTAATATTATTTTAATAGGTTGATCATGGGAAGTTAGAAAATTTTCAAAAATTTTTTCTCTGAAAACCAAAGGTTTATGTCCCCCATGACATCAATCTTACCTTTGAAAGTGCAAGGATAAAAAAATGGGCTAAATCAAGTTAGTGGTTTCAAAGTTATGGCACTAGAAAGGCTTGTGGCTTGGAAAATGGTAAAAACTCATCTTGCATCTTCAAAAATGATGCAAAAATGGCTAATTATCATGTATATTTATAGTATTTTTGTAACATGTTAACAAGGATGCATTAACTCATCCCACTACATTGACAAGGCTATGTCAATGTAGAGGTTCTTAATAATTTTGCATATAAAGAAAAAAGGAATTTTTGATGAGCTTAGGGACAAAATGAGAGCCCAATGGAAGCCAAAAAAATATTGAATGATGGTAATAACATTGAAGATGGTAATGTTGGCTGGGGAAAAAGGATTTTGAGCAAGTTTGGATGAATTCGACATGCCAAAATTAAGCAAATCTAGACGCTTGAATGCAATTTGATGGGATTGATCACACATCTTGCCAATGAATAGGAATTTTAACTTAGGGAAGACCAAAGGGAATGTAAGTGGGTGCTCCCCAAAGCAAGTGTATGCCTATGATGCCCTTGCATCCCATCATCCCAAGAAGTCTATAGGAACAAAGTATGATTAATGATCATTTCAAGTTAAAACTCACATCCAATGGAGTAAATGTCATAGAATTATGGAATCCTTAAAACAAAGTAGTCAAGTAACCATGATATGAGGTAGTAAGGTGATATGTTATGGTTTGAGAATGATAGTAAAGAGAGAGAAAATGGTAGGTAGGTAATCTACATCAAGGTCACATGAGATCCTTGTGAAGTTTGTGATTAGGTGATCTGATATCATCTCATCCTCAATCTAGACCATGTCCATTCAATGTAAGTGACTTTGCATTATCATATCTTGGCCCTTCAACCATCAAGAGTTCATGAAAATTCCCAAAGGACAATCACCACTCCAAGAGAAGAAGAAAAGATAAGAAGGAAGATAAAAAGGACCTTAGTTGGAGGGGTGCCTTCAGGCATGATTAACATGACTTTCTAGCCTCATAACTATTTCTTGTAGCCCATTATTATGTCTAAGGGATATGCTTTGAATTATCATGCTTATTTTTTGCACAAGAACCACATCATGCAAAGATGTGCTTCCTTTAATAGTCAATAATAGGAGTGATGAGAGACCAATGGAGAAGAGTCATAAAATGCGAGAAAGAAGTTGGGAAAAGAATATCACAAGTCCCCTTGAAGTCATACCCTTTCTCATTCCTTCTTAGTCTATTTTGAGTCTCTTCAGTAGCCAGATCATTAGTTACTTTTATTTTTAATTGGAAGGACCTCATAGATCCAAGATGCATAGCCTCTTGTAGAATGAATGAGATGGTTGAATGTTATAATCACACTGCTTGCTACCATGAGAAAATTGAGAACTTGTTAATAGAGGTCATAATCAAAAGACAAAAAACTTGGTCATTAGCAAATCAATTATTACATTAATAGCTATATTCTTTAACTCCTAGTCTTAATAGTAGTGGTGGTAACAAAATTCAAATATTTCTTATAAAATAAGATAAAAATACTAAAACAAAGAATAAAAGAAAAGGAACAATATATAAAATAATTGATAAAATAGTCAAAAAAATGAAAAACATATGAAGAACAATGTAAAAAAAATGTGGAAAGTGATTAATCCTCATAAGGTATTAGCATGGATGGCCATCTCCCCCATGACTAAGTTGAGAGGAGGAGATTTGAAAAATAGAGCATGCTTACTTGGAGGTATTATTGTTGCTAGTTACCCTTAGTTTAAAAAAAGCTTTTACTTGTTGGATGTTGATCAGTAGTCTTTTCTCTGAACTTGAAGGATGATAAATGATCATAGTACCTAAAGGAAAAGTTGCATGAATTACATAGGATCCTTTTTGATGAATTGTGATTCATTAGGCTTCGATATCAGAACCATGATATTACGTACACGATATTGGGTATGTGATATCGTGGCCTAGCTAGCAATATCAGATGTGCAATATCGTGACTCCTGTGTGGGCCTATAAATACACATGTAGGTGCAAGGAGTTGGGAGTCAATTTTTAGAATCATTTGGTTGTTCATTTTAGAAGTTAGCTTTCATTTTTAGTTCTTCTCAACCCTTTTCCCCTAGTGCATACCCGTAGTGTGATGATTGTAATTGTACAACACCTTCATTCGAGTGTGATGTACTTAGACACGCACATGATTAGAAATAAAGATCAAGATTACTTCATCATTGTAGCATTCACCTAGTTTAATTATTTAATTGTTATTTATTACTTTCATAATTAATCTCTCTCTACCTTCCTCTCCTATCCTTGTTAGTAAATGCAGAATGAGTACGACTTAATCACGAGCATTTAAGTGTGAATACTTGGTATCCCAGTAGTGTACCTAGGACATGCACTTGGTAATCCCAGTAGTAGTACATGAAGTCCAAGATGTGTACAGATGATTAAGGGATGGATACTCATTACACTTAGGCTAGCTTAGACTCTCTTCATCCTTTTCCTCTTAGCTTAACAAGTTATTTTCCATTGCCTCTAGGAGTACCACTAGTTTAGAACTGCATAATACACCTCACCCTAAACTAAACCATACATGACAAAGAAAATACTAGTCTAGGTGGGAAGATAGTGAACTGCGATCAACGAGTAACTATCTAGATACCACAACTAGCTTGTCTGTGGAGTTCAACCAGATAGTGCATGAAATGCTCATATTCGTATGGTTGAGTGTATGGGTACCTAGCCACTCATCATTGGTGCTATTGCTAGGGAGAATGCTAGTTATTTAGATTAGTTATATCACCCAAGATTGCTGTAACAAAGTATTTACAATATATCTCTTAGAAAAGGAATTAATTCCAATTAAGTCATACACTTTTCACAACAATGTCTCTCTCACAAAACTATGATAACACAACAACCACTAAGGCAATTCATTGGAGAACCAACGAATTATACAATGATGAGGACAAAGTTTGGAGTACTCAATTTGATACAGGGGTCTCCTATGTACATGAACAAAGAAAACATTGTCCCAACTCATAAATTCATAACCTACCTAGTAACAATGAATCCCTACTAGCCAGTAAGAGCCTAATGCATATACAAGAGGTTGTTTGAATATCCTATAGGCATCAAAAGGAAAGCTATCTACCTAGGCTTAATTTAAACAACTTTTCCAAATTTTTAGGAGGCTATGATTTAATTCCATAACATCGTTTAGAAGCCTTCCATTATGCCTGTGTATGGAACAATATTGATAATGGGTGGCAAAAACTTAAGCTCTTTCCTTTGACACTTGTTGGCCAAGCAAAAGTATGGTATAGGTCCTTAAGACCAAAATCAATTCAACATTGGCCAACAATGGTAGAACTCTTCAATGAAAAATATCAAACTTATGCAAGAGTGTCAACCTTGAGGAGACAAATCCAAGAGTGAAAATAGGGACAACATGAACCATTGGACATGGCCTTAGAAAGATACTATTCATTGTTAAACAATTGCCCAGGCCATGTATTCTTCAAGGAAAGGCTAATGTACCACATCATGGATGGGCTTCGTAATGAAATAAGGGAAACCCTAGGGATCTGTGCCTGAGGTCAACTATACGAGCTACAAACCCATCAACTCCAAGAGCTTATTAAGCAGGTAGCAAAAGAAGAAGGAGAAATGATTAAATGGGAGAATGTTGAAAACTCTCAGTAGGAGCACAATCTTAAATTAGAAAAGGTCCATAACCATAAAGAGGAGAAATCAACTCACCTTGAGGAAGTGCAACCGTTTCTACCTTTGCTAATGCAACAATCACTAGATGAAATCGTGGTAAAGATTAGTAAGATAATGGAGTGGATGTAGGGAAAATATGGAGAATATGCTAACAATAGTAGAGGCACAACTATGCCAAATCAAGAAATAGGATAGGACACCACACAACAATCAAAACAAAGGGTAGAAGATAATAAGAATAAGAACTCAACTTCCAACTTCTCATATCAATGCAATGTCAATCTATATGATCACCCCAAAGGCCAATGCCCAGTTTTGTCACATTTACATGAGCATTAAGGAGGAATGTTACACCTAGATTTCATACAGAAATATCGGGTTCAACCACAATGGAAAAAGCTCCAGTCATGGGGAAAGCCATCACCAACTCGATTGTATCCTTTGTATGTCCCAATGTCAAATGCTTACTATGTTCAACACCCTATTTCTCCAACTGGATCATCATCCTCTACTTCACCTCATCATTACCATTCTCTAGAATACTATCCACTCATACCCTCTCAGACAAGGTTGCCACCTCATGTGCCTTACACTTTTTCTCAAAAACAATATTCTCATGCTTCACCTCCTTCTACGTCACCACCAATTGTACCAGAAGGTTTTACACCATAGCACCAACCTAGGAATGCTACTTGTGCTACTACTATTAGCAGTAGTGAAAGAGTCAAAAGCATCATTTCTTTAGGCAGGGCCGTAGAAAGAAGCAACATGATGTTGAACCCACTACATCTCCTAAACAAGTGCAAGTTCAACATTGTGATGCATCCTTCTCCTCGAACTCAACACCTCGTGTTACTTTATCAGGACCACGAATCATTGCTCCAACAACTATGCGGCCCAATGAATATAGCCATGTAGGGAGACATACCAATCCTTACATACCATCTTATGATCAAGGGTGCCATATTGGGTCAACTTTGTATCAATTGAACTCATCTTCTAACTTACCCCACTATGTCAACTAAAATACAATGTGTGCACCCCAATTTGGATACATTCCAACCATGACATCAAAAGACACCTAGTGGTTTGGATATGACTAGGTCCCAGTATTTCTAAAATGCATGTATCCAACCCTTCCATTTATTAATTCTTGCTATGATTAAAAGTTTAGTTATGGGGGATATCCCCCATTCTAATAAATAGAATTAATAAATATTTTTCCTTTTCTTTAATATTACAATTTCTTGTTTTCTAGTTTTTCATCTTTTAATTTTTTGTTTTATCCTTTTATTGGCTAGTTCATATTTTTATTTATTGTTTTATCTTTTTATCTTTTTATGGGTAATCTCATCTATGAATAAAACACTCATGTGACTCATTGGTTGAGGTGTTGTTCTATGCTATCAAGTCTCAAGTGACTAATTACTTGGATAGCGAGCCCATCACATCCACTCACCCATTCTATTAATAAGAGGTTATACTCTAGGTCCAATGATATTCTTGACATCATTAAAACTTAAAGTAATTTTGTGCTCATTATACCTAGAGAGAAAAATGATGGACTAAGAGGGAATGGTCAAGGTGTGACATCAAGGGGACTTGTGGATTCTCTTTGGTGACATCTGTAGGAGTTACCATATATCTTGGGTGTACTAAGATTCTTGTAGATCTAACAAACAATGGAAGTAAGAGTAATAAAGACACTCAATCAAGAAAACTCAATGCTAATCTAGGGGGTCCCACTAGAAAGACATGCACCCATGCTTGAAGGTTGGCAACTTCTTTGGATTAAGCATTCAAAAAAAAGAAAAAAAAAGTGTGTGCCAAAGTGTCCAAAAAAAAGAGAGAAGATCAAGATCAAAGTGCTATAAAGCAATCACTCCTCCCTTGAACAAAATGCCAAGTGATCATATGCCTTGCTATCATGGTGCTCTTATGGTTGTCCATCATTGGATGAAGCAATGCGATGTCATTGATTGAAGGAATGGACTTAGTCTTGAGTTTGGAGCAATAAGGTAATGACACATTAATCATGCCCTACACTCAAGATTCATTATGCCCTGGGTCAGCTACCTCATGTCCTAATCTCTACAATCCCTTCTACAATTCGCCTCATCTTGCTATTCATGTATTTGTGACTCATGTCTTGTGTAGCATTGAATGCATACCTCATCATGGTGGTATCTACATGTGTGTGTTTTCTGGAATTGGTGTGGATTACATTTAACCCTTCTAATGCCTATGGACATTTTAGTATGTGGTTACGCAAGGGTATTATAGGTTGGAACCTACTTTAGCGAGGACCCACTTGCGTAACCCTTGTAATCTACACTCATAACACATCACCATCACATCATTTTATACCGTACAAGGATTAAAATACTCTTTCCCTCATCATCCTTCTGGTTTAAATGTTCCTATGTACCTAAACATGTCCTTTCTCCTCATTCGATT
Organism: Gnetum montanum; assembly: GCA_015680685.1. Taxonomy (NCBI): domain Eukaryota; kingdom Viridiplantae; phylum Streptophyta; class Gnetopsida; order Gnetales; family Gnetaceae; genus Gnetum; species Gnetum montanum. The sequence continues at coordinate 100,314 of MNCI01018369.1, forward strand.
CATGCATTCCATTGCCAGATTCTACACCATTATACTTTTTGTGCCTTCAGAACTATTTAAAATTACCCTGGATCTTTTACACCAACTTCAAGTCCTTCATTTTTGAGTTTATAATTTTAAAAATTTATTAATTTTTTAAGTACCATACTTTAAATAGGTTGCGATATTGTGTACGTGATATCAGGTCCGACGTGATATCAAGGCCATGCTATCGCGTATGCAATATTGCATTGAACAAAACTAAATATATGGACCCCCTGCATGCATGTCAACATCATTTTCAACTATTCACATGGGGGGAATTTTTTAAATTTTTTTCTACAACTCACGACTTGCACACCTCTTATTCCAATAGCCATAACTCGCTTGCCAACACTCCAATTCTTATTTCAAAAAAACCTACTTAAAATCGAAGTTTTTAGCTTCGTCATGGGGAAGGGGTACACTTCAAATTGCACATAAATTTTTTGGAATTCATCATCACCTGAAGGATAACATAAAGGGTAATTGATTATAAAAAAAATGGTGATAAACATGTGCCAAAAATAATCTTATCTCCTTACCTATGCTAGGAAATTAAATTTTAAAGCCACCTAATCAAATTAGAGCCCTAATATTAAAACTTTTAGGGGACATTTCCACAATATTTTTTAAATCTATATCACACGAAATAAGAAACAAATTCATTAAGGTAGAAGTAAGGTATAACTTAAATTTTGTAAACAACCTTACTAATGGTTGGCCTCGTGTGATTGCTAATGGCCCTTAAACGTGGACAATAAGAAGGACCCTCTGAAGGTGTGTCCAAGCAACCTAGGAGAGGCAAAGGATAAGCATCTCCCAAATAATGTGTAGAGTAGAAGGCACAATCATTTAGCATCTATCAAGAGATTCCTGCTACTACACAGTCAGGATAGGTAGAAGGAGGAGCTATTGAAGTACCTGAATAGGGACAACACCTCACGTTGTCCTCAGAGTGTGTTCAGGCTATCCAAGAAAGGTCCACATTGGCAGCTGTGATCATTAAATTAAACTTTGGACCTTTCACGAAATTTGCTCCTAAGGCTATTAGGGACCAACTCAAAGGGTCCCCATTATGGTCCATCCTCTCTGAAACTGGTGCCTGGTACTTAGGAGAAATGCATCAATTTTGGCATAATAAAGAAGAAGGCACCACAGTTGACATTTGTGGTGTGTCTATAGATTTTTCCACCAAGGCCATCTCAGAAGTGTTGAACCTTCTAAATACAGGGCCAAAAGTTGCTCACCTATCCACTCGCTTTAATGCTAATGTGTGAAGATTTTTCTTGGACATGGTGTATGGAAAAGAGGAATAGAAATATGGAGAGTTGATGTTGGAAGAAAGGATATACTTCAATATTGGTACTTATCACATATTCCCCACAAGAGGATTAAACAAAATTTCAACATATGTGGAAAGAGGAAGTGCGATATTGATTGGAAAGGTTAATGCTAACCTTCCTCATCTATATCTCGTGGAGATCTTGAGGTGGTTTGAAGAACGCAAGATAGATAAGTTTGCATTGCCCTTCCCTTGTCTCATCAGGAAGCTATAGAAATGTGCTGGTATTTTAGGGTACACCAATGACATTCCTAGAAGAGCCAAAAATTCTTTGTTCGCTGAACTACTAAATCCACCACCCCAAAGGAAGAGTGCCAGTGAGACACTAGAGCCAAAGCAAGAATAGATGGTGGGGCCCACTGCAACTAAAACTACAGGGCCTAGCTAACTCCCAAGCATTCAACCTAGTTAACAACAAGAAAGGCCCAACATGAGGTAGCAAAAGCAACCATCACAACCACTGCAGGATTTTCAACCGTCGATGAGCCATCTCAGGGCCATCACTGAGACAGTCGATTGGGGAAGTCATGATGATGTTAATCTCTTCTACATCATCGATGACACCATTTGGCCCATAGTTTCTATTGATTATGCATAGGGTGAGGTGTCCATCCAAATAGGATGAGGGAAGATCCATTGGTCACAACAAATTTCAGGAAACGTTGCATCTTTCCAGGTGCAATTGGAAATGGGTGAAGGGACAACAGTGGTGGTCATGTAGCACCAAGATGCAATAGGAGCCAAAAAATTTGTTACAAACCACATTAAGGAATCCTTCAACATCCCTGTTGTGCCATCAGCTGATTTCATAGGAGCACACAATGCTCAAACCCTAGCTGGTCCCTCAATGAATCTTGTGGAGCATGATGATGTTCTTGATCAATTGCTATAGATAGGACAAGTAATGATGTCCTTTTTTGACATTCCAAAAGATGTCATAGCAATAAAATCAGTCCTCATCTCCACCAAAGGAAGGCTAGTCATGGCAAAGATTAGGGTTGAGCATGCGGAGATGGAGTTGGCAAGACTTCAAGAAAGGCTTGTTACCCTGCAAGCTACATAGTGGGACCCATCTCAATTCATTTCCATAGACTAGCTAGACACTTTTAGGATGGAGAAAATCAATAAACTATTGGGGAAAAATAAAAGAGTGGCAGAGGAGAAGGAGAAGGTTGACTGGGATGCCTCCAAGGCACAAGCACAAACCTACATGCATGCCAATGTTCTATTGCACAAGCCTTATAGGAAGAGAATAAATAGATTGCTGCTGACAATCTTCTATTGACCACTATGGAGAAACAGAAGAATGTTCTTGAGGAAAAATTTTAGCAATTACTAGAGTAGTTGGTCAAGGTCAACCAATACATGAACTGTTTGGTTAGAGAGAATTGAACCCTCTCAATGGAGGAGGTATGCACAATCCGTCAGAAGATGGCCATTAAAATAAGCGCATGGTAAAATGAGGCCAAGTGGCATGAAAAGTTAAAGGAGCATTTTAAAGACTAGGTAGGGATGTACAAGAAAGTCATAGAAAAGGATATCCATATGGCCAAGGCTCACATCAACACTTTAAATGCTCAACACAGTGATTGGTGAGCCATATTGGACACATATGCATTTTCCCACCAAGTAGAGCTTAAAAGAAATATCTCATAGAGTACATGGAATTAGCAAACTTGCGATATGCCAATCTAGCCATGTTGACAATAGGATGCCTGAGAATAGAGCTCGAGAAGCAAGTAGCTACTACCTACACCAAATATGAAGAAGAATTTGCAAGGCATAAGAAAACATTGTAGAAGCTACAAGTTGCAAATTTTGAACTAGAGATGGTTACAAGTAGCTATCAAGGGTAGAAAGATGTTGCAATAGACTTGGCTCGATGGCATTCAGATTTGAAAGAGTATAGAAACAAAGCTAGAGCCTACAAGGAGGAATGACGGTTGTTTATGGCTTGGTACGTTAAAGTAAATAAGAGGTTCCCACAACTACTGTGTCCATGGGAGGTGCTGACTCCATCAAACATTGCAACATTAGCATGGACAACATAGGATCCCTGAACTAAAGGAGAAAAGGTCCAGACACTCTTATAGAGCCATCAAATCCCAAAGCTTGGAGCACAAGACAAGGTGAAGTGTGGAGGAGCCACTGCCACCTGGAATCACATGAGTTCCACAAAATTTTGTAATTTTGTGATTTTGTATTTTTTTGTGTCTATTCCAATTTTTTTCTATTTAATTCTCGACTGTGGCATAAATAAATTCCTAGTTAGTCAATAATCCCATACCTCTCCACTGTGTAATCAATGGAGCTTGTTCTCATTTTGTTCGACTTGAGGACAAGTTTTCATTCAGTCATGGGGGTATGATGAATCGTGATTCATTAGGCTCTGATATTAGACTTGCGATATCACGTAAGTGATATCGTGACCTAGCTAGTGATATTGGATGCATGATATTGTGACTCCTAGGAGGGCCTATAAATACACATGTAGGCACAAGGACTTGGAAGTCAGTTTTTAGAATCAATCAGTAGTTCATTTTAGAAGTTAGCTTTCATTTTTATCTCTTCTCAACCCTTTTCCCCCAATGCATGCCCACAGTGTGATTATTGTAATTGTACGATACCTTCATTCAAGTGTGATGTACTTGGACATGCACATGATTGGAAATAAAGATTGAGATTACTTCATCATTGTAGCATTCACTTAGTTTAAGCATTTAATTGTTATTTATTGATTTTGTAATTAATCTCTCTCTACCTTCCTCTCCTATCCCTATTAGTAAACACAAAATGAGTATGACTTAATCATGAGCATTTAAGTGTGACTACTTGGTATCCCAGTAGTGTACCTAGGACATGTGCTTGGTAATCCCAGCAGTAGTACACAAGGTCCAAGATGTGTACAGATGATTAAGGGATGGATGCTCATCGTACTTAGGCTAGCTTAGACTCTCTTCATCCTTTTCCTCTTAGCTTAACAAGTTATTTTCCATTGCCTCTAGGAGTAGCACTAGTTTAGGACTACATCATACAACCCACCTTGGACTAAACCATATGTGACAAAGCAAATACTAGTCCAGGTGGGAAGACAGCAAACTGCAATCAACGAGTAACTATCTAGATACCACAACTAGCCCATCTATGGAGTTCGACCGGATCGTGAGTGAAATGCTTGTATTTGTATGGTTGAGTGTAGGGGTACCTAGCCACTCATCACTTTCCATAATTGATGAGTGTCAAAGTGTCATGTTGATGGGCCCTTGTTGACATGGCCTTGTTGATGAGGCCCCATTTACGTGGTGTTGCCCCATCAATGGGGCCACATCGATGCAGTCCTATAGAGAAAACTATAAATATGAGCTCACAACTATGTTTATAGATAATTCAAGTCATAGTAATAGCAAGGCTCTTATAGTTTGTTTATTTTAAAGTTAGAATATTTCTTTGAGTTCCTGTAGCAGAAGTCAAAAAGTATATGGATCTTTATTTGAGCATTATTGTACTTGAACCACACCAATGTGTATGAAAATAAAGATAAGCCTTTTGATCAAACTTTGTACCACTTAGAATAGATTAATGATTTATTTATGCACTTATTGTTTTCACTAATTATGTTGTTAGCTAAGCTAAATTAGACTTTGAGCAGATAGTTAATTAATTAGGCTAAATAGATTAAACACATAAGTATGACTACTTTGAGTGTAAACATGTATTCGCTTGGTAATCCCAATGTTGTGCCTCATAGCATAGTGCTTGGTAATCCAATAGTGGATATGTAGGTTTAGGATGTGTAGGGAAAGTGGGATTTGATGCTTATGTTAGGACTAGTTAGAGATTAGTTAATTAGTTAAATCAAATTAGTTATTAAATTACTTCATCTCTCTACTTTAAGCACCAAATAACAAAAACAATGAAAATCATATACCTCAATTACACTTAACCATACCTTTGTACATCACAAGTGTAATTGGGAAGACAACGAACGACCTTTAGGGCAAGGTTCACTTCCTAGAGGGCTAGTATACTAGAAAGTATAGAGTCCACAAAATTACATCAGATTGCCCATGAATGCTTTGTAATTCATATGGTTGGGTGTAGGGGTACCTCGACCCCTCATCATTGGTGATGTTGCTAGGGACTCTTTTTGTTGAAACATGCACTATCTAGGATTAGGGAGCATTATTAATAATATGGATCAACCCCATGGTTGAAATCATTTTCAATTATATAATTACAAAAGCACACTGATAATTTTATTTGTTTTGCAAAAATGTCTTCTTCTTCTCATAGGCATGATGGTGTCAAAATCCAAGTCCCACAATAGTGCAAGGTGGTATATACTCATCTAGATGAGTATGTGCCTGATTTCACCTTCATCCTACATCATGATGAGCAACTACAATGGTGATACATGGAAGACAACATTGTAATACCTCCTGATCAATCTATGCCCTAGATGTTACTTTAGGCATCCAGGATCTTCAAGAGGAATATGTTGTGAATGGTTATGAAACTTGGGACTACCACCCCACTAAAATACAATGTAGGAGAGATTGACACTAGGAGAAGTACCATGAGTTTGCAAATGGGAAATACTTTACGAATCCCTTGTTTCTACTAAACCAAACTAACAATGAGGATTCCCCTCTGGGGGTTCTCAACATGAAGAATCTCCACATACTATTATTAGTAATGAGGGTATGGCCCCTAAATTGTAGTCTACTATTAATGAACCAGGTTCATGAAAAAGTGGTAGTTAAGGTAGGGACTCAGGCAAGTATCATGATGACAAGGAATCTAAGGATCATGGTCATGACAAGGGAAGAAGTGATGGCAAACACTATAGTGGTGGTGGTGGTGGTCCATCTTCCTCTTCATCCTTTTCATTTGATTCTAAACATTCCTATTCATCTTTTGGTTCTAATAGAAGTTACCGAAGAAATAATTGTGATGAAGGTGATTAGTGAGACAACAATGATCATAGAGCCTACCAAGAACAAAGGGGTGGCAGAAACCATCATCGACATCATCAACACAATGATGATGATGAACCTCTATTGGCAACTCGAATCATGCTTAACATTGCAAAGGTAGTGAAGATTCCAACTAGGCATGTGAAAGATAGTCAAATTAAGCACTTAGATATGAACAACATCCCAAGATTTGATGGGGGATATAACTCTGATTTGCAAAATCATCTACATGCCTTTCAAGATGCCTAGACTTTACAAAACATTGAAATTGATTGACAAAAACTCAATCTATTCCCCAAGACACTCATTAAGGAAGCAAAATGTTGGTATCTATCCTTGGAGCTAGAATCCATTCATAGATGGAGTACCTTGTTGGAACTATTTAATGACAAACACCAAACATACTCCAAAGTGTTCAATTTGAGAAGGAAAATCTAAGGCTCAAAATAGGAAACACATAAACCCTTGGATGTCACCATGGGTAGATATTATTTTCTCTTACACCAATGCCCTGGTCATGGTTATTCCCAAAGGGAACAAATCCACCACATCATATATGGGCTCAGAGTAGAAACCAGAAGAAATCTTGGGGTTTATGCTCAAGGGAAACTATCCAAACTAGGATCTCATCAAATACAAAGGCTGATAGAGTAGGTAGAAAAAGAAGAAGATGAGTTGCCAATGAGGGAAAGTGTAGAAGAATATAATAGGATCCCTTCCATCAGGAAAAGAGAGGTATGATTCTGTGATGTATAGGAGTCACCACTTAATGAGGTGATGAACAGAAAAGCCTTGCCCATCCAAAAATCTATTTCTAACATTTTGGAAAAGGTTGATAAATTATGGGACTCTTTGGATGAAAATTTCCAAATTGTCATGAAGATAGTTAAAGAATCTAAAGAGCAAAATAGTGATCACAACCGTAGAAGGTGCAAGAAGTTGAATGTGCCTACCAAAGAGGTAAGGGTAAAGCTACTATAGTAGAGGAAGTTGTAGAGATAGAATTCAATGAAGACAATGGATGTGAAATTTGTCAATATGAATATCCTAAGTGATGTTTCCATGTGGTGTCACACTTAAAAGAGTTTGGGGTGTATGCACTGAATCTGCAACTAGCAATAAGTCAAGCACATAAATGATTGCCTTATCCTCAAGGCAATCTAAGATAGTCCCACCAACAACAACAAGCTTACTATCCAAGAAAAGCTCCACCATAATTGTATGAGCAATACCAATACTAGCACCAAGCACAGTCATGGAAAATGCCACCACCAAGATAGTAGTACCCTTATAGGTAACTAAATCCATATGGGTACTATGTTCAACAACATGTTTCTCCACTAAGCTTTGTAAGCCACACCTCATTCCAGCATCACTATTATCCTCTAGAGTATCATCGAACTCATTCACCATCTACTCAAGGGGAGAACCCATATCCATACCACCCTTCACATTTATCTACACACATCCCGCTTCCCTCAACCTAATTACCTTCTACTCCATCCATGTAGGAAAAAATTTCTCCATAGCCATAGCAACAAAATGCTACAAGGGTTTTACATTTACAACCAGCCTTCCAGCCAAGAAATTCAAATAATTGCTCTAGGAAATGACCATTTTTCCAATCAAAAAATCCTCCCAAATCCTTATATTCTAATGAAATTGGTCACCCTGTATCTCTAACACCCTCATCCTTTGCATCAAATAGATTCAAGAGCCCTTCAAACCAAATGCCACCTCAGATCCACATGGTGATGTTAACTTATGTTGTATCTAATTGAATCAAGGCTAGCAACCTTTCCACAAAAATTTTTGACCCAAGAAGTCCTCTTATTTACATATAGATCATTGTACATGAACCATGTAAGGCTCTTCTTAAGTTTGATTTTGGTGTCAATCTCATCTCCCATGACATGTATAAGGCCTAGAACCTACCAACTCTCAAGAATAGTAACATCTGTTTAGAATTGGCAAACCAATCAATCACTATTCCTTTGGGATTAGTGGAGGACATTATGACCACATCATTATAGGATCCACAAAGTAGCCACAAAACAGGCTAGCACCTAGTGGTTGACAACTGACTTTGATAGTAGCATACTATGCATGGAACCTATTGAGCACCTAACATATGCCTATCTCAAAAGCATGGATGAACTTGAGTAAGTTCATCACCAAATCTCTAATGATGAAGATGATGATACCTATTGGGGAGAGTTGGAAATCCTTGATAATTTCAAGCAAGAGCCCCTAGAGTTAAAAACTCTACCATCTAGCATTGAGTATGCATTTTTAAATAATGGCAAGCTATTTATCATCAATGTGAATCTTGCTCCTGAACAAAAAGACAAGTTGTTGATGATGGTCAAAAAATGGCCAATAGCCTTTGCTTAGTCATCTATTGAATTGACTAGAATTGATCTACGGATATGTTAGCATCATATCTACACTGACCCAACCATGAAGCCAAGAAGGTAGCTATAGAGGTAGCTGAATCCCAAATTGAAGCAAATCATCACAGAGGAAACTGAACAACTCCTCAAGGTGGGGTTCATCTATCCCATCATAGATAGTCAGTGAGTTAGCCCACTCATAATTATGTCAAAGAAAGGTAGCAAGTGGTGGGTCTACATTAAATTTAGGCTATTAAATATGGAAACATTTAAAGATAGTTTTCCATTGCAATTTGTGGACCAAGTGTTTGACATTGTATAGCTTCTCTAATGGTTATAATTGCTATAACCAAATCCAAATTACACTAGAAGATCAAGCCAAGACAAAATTCATGAGTCTCTGAGGGACTTTCACATATTGCAAGATGTCGTTTGGTCTATGTAATGCCTTTGTAACATTTCAACGCTTGGTCCTTTGCATTTTCCAGCATTAGATTGGGAGCAAGGTAGAAGTCTTTATGGATGACTTCTCTACCTATGGGGCTACATTTGAGTAAGCCTTGGATCACCTTGAGCAAGTACTAAAAAGATGTGTGGAAACAAACCTTAGGCTAAATTGGTAAAAAAGCAATCTAATGGTCTAGGAGGGCATAGTACTTGGACACTAAATTTTACAAAAAGGGATTGAGGTAGACCCAAAAAAGATAAGGGTCATCTAAAGAATCACATGCCAACCAAAGACAATTAAAGACATCCAATCATTTCTTGGATACACTGGCTACTATTAGTGGTTCATAAAGAATTTCTCTAGGATTGCTCCATTCATTTGGACCAAAGAGTATGAACATGCATTCCAACTATTAAAATAAAAACTCATAGAAACTCCAATTCTATGAGCACCAGATTGGTCTAAACCATTTCATATAATGATAGATGCATCTAATTATGCCTCAGGAGCCATCTTGATGGAGTTGAATGATAAGAAACATCCATATTACATCCACTGTACAAGTCAAAGCATTGTGGGTGCATAATTGAATTACATCACAATTGAGAAAGAACTAATGCCAATGGTGTACACTCTCAAAAAGTTCAAGCACTATGTGCTTGGCAATAAAGTGTTTGTGCACATTGATCATAGTTCCATTTGCTTCCTAATGAATAAGCTAACGGTGATCCCCTATATTATACGGTGGCTTATGATCTTGTAAGAATTCAATCTCACAATGGTATATCAGAAAGGAATTGAGAATGTGATCACTAACCACTTTCATAGTTAAGATGGGATAATAAAGAGGAGGAAAGTTCACCACTTTCATAGACAAACTTCTCTTTCTAGGAGAAATAATTAATTAAGTGCCCATAGAAACAAAATGGTACGATGGAATCCTCACTTACCTTCTAACTTAGGAGATGCCACAAGATCTAGACTTTAGGAAGAAGCAATAGGTTCTTCATTGGGAAAAATACTTCATGAAAATCAATAGACACCTTTACAAGGTGTGCACTGATGGCTTGGTTCGTTGGTGTGTCATTGATGCGGACCAATTGCACGTTCTCCAAGATGCTCACAAAGGGCCTTACAAAGGCCACTATGCAAGGATGCACATGATCATAAAGATCCTGATGGTAGGATACTATTGGCCTACAATCTTTAGGGATGCCCACCAATTTGTCTGATCTTTTGAACACTATCAACAAGAAGGTGGGATGACCACATAAATGGAACGTTATCAATAGTGGATTCAACCAGTAGAGCCCTTTTACATATGGGGTATAGACTTCATGGGTTTCATCATGCCCATGTCCAATGAAAAGGCATATATTATTATAGCAGTTGACTACTACAAAAATGGGTAGAAGTAGTAGCCATCATCAACTGTACATCATCCATTGCTACTCGAGTTATACAACAAAATGTTGTAAACAGGTTTGGGGTGCCATGTGCACTTATTTCTAACAATGGAACCCATTTTATAGGTGCCTCTTTTCAAAAATTGATGCAACGCTTAAAGGTAACTAACTAATAGATCACAAAGATTCTAACAAGAACTATCAGCAAATATAGGAGATACTAGAATGTAAAACTCAATGTTGCCCTTTAGGCCTATAGCTCAACATGGAAACTCCCTATTGGCTACTCTCCCTATGAGTTAGTGTATGGAAAACTTCCAATGCTTTCAATTCAACCCGAGCTTCATACACTCTCAACAGCTTGTGATCTAAGTCTTGACCTAAGTATAGCACAAAAAGAAAGATTGATCAACCTCAACATGCTAGATGAAAATCAATTAGTGGCTCTATCTTTTAATGAAGTGCACAAGGCATTCAACAAACAATGGCATGACCTTAGAATACAAAAACTGAAATTTCAACTTGGAGATAAGGTTCTTTACTAGAATCCCACACACATACCCTAGAAAAAAAAATTTGAACATTGTGGAAGGGACCTTATATACTTGATAAAAGCTTTCCTTTTGGGGCCATGAGCATATACAAAACCTGAGAGCCCAAATAAAAATTAGTTGATCAACATCCAACAAGTAAAACCTTTCCATGAACCCAAGCAAGCTAGTGCAACAAATACCTCAATGGATGGATAATCACACTCAATTTTTCAAATCTCCTCCTTCCAACTCAGTCATGAGGGAGATAGCCATCTATGCTAATCATCCATATGACTCCTTAGTTTTTCTATTTTTTGTTTTTCCACATTTTTTCTTTTTCATGTTATTTATTTTCTATCTTTTTTATTTTCAAAATTTTTCCTATTTTTACACCATTATTAGTATAATTGAATCTTTCTTAAATATTTTACACTTTTTTATATATTTTACTTTGTTTTTTTAGTGTGATTTTCAAAATTTTTGGTAATAAATGTGCTTTATGCTAATAAGACATAGTGGTGCTATAGTTGCTAGTATTGGTGGTTTCTACTTAATTTTTTGTTTGCTAATGTCTAGTTTCTATATTTAAATTTTTGTACTGATGGCTATGTCATGGTTTCTCTTTCATGGAACAGGCAATGAGTCCATGTTTTGGGAGTTTGAGGTCCCTTTCATTAATAAACATTTAATAAATTGGTGACCTTGGTAGTTTCTAGAATTGGAAAGGATTCAAAGGTTCGTACAAGATGTGACTTTAAGGGGACTCAATACTCTTTGTACTATTCTACTTACTTGTGTGCTTGAGTGTTTTCATGGACTTCTTACCATTCCCTATCTCACAATAAAAGGAAGTCAAATAAAGTCTTTGCATGGTGTGGTTCCCATCCAAAAAGAAAAAAAATAGAGAAAATAAAAAAATAGAATAAAAATGAAAAAATTTGATGGGAATTCAAAGCACACTAGACAAATAAATAGGCTACAAGCATTGGTTATGGGACTAGAAAGACAAGTTACCCATGCCTAAAGGTCCCCTCTAACTAAGGCCCTCTCTCTCACTTCATATTTCTCTTTCTCTTTGTTTATGGAATGGTGGTTGTTCTATGGAAACACTACTGTGTCTCGAGGGGATGGATCAGTCTTGGAGTGATGATGCAAAGTCACTAAAAGAAGTTGATTTTGGTCTAGACTAAGGATAGATCTTCTTGAGTCATTTTAAACACAACTCCAAAATGGACTTCTTATGATCTCAATTCAGATTCCATTCCAATTTCTCCATCATCCATCTATCTTTCCCACAACTCACCTCGCTGTTGAAGGCCATGTTCTTGATTTCATGTCTTGGTCTAACATACTTGAATTCTTAGGTAGAATCTTCCAGGTTTGGTCCTTAACTTCCATCAACCATTAATCACCTTTGGGGTCCATAGGATCCTTAGGTTAAGGTTATGCAAGGGTAAACAAGGCATGTGCCTGCTCTAGGGAGGACCCACTCACATATCCCTTGGTTGGGTTCATTAAATACCTTATCCTTAGGCATTCTTACAATTAGAATCTTTTGTACATCCATCTTCTACATCACACCATGTGCTCATTTACATATTTTGTTCATTCAACACATTCTCCATTGAATTTTTAAAATTTTCAACTTTCAAAGATCCACTTTGAAATTTTACATTTTCTCACAAATGCCAAGGGAGTTTTTCAAATTTTCAAAGCCCAAAACCTTCTAGATCCCGTAACTTCCTAACCATTTATTCAAATCACTTTGTTCTTTGACCCTGCAGCTACCAAAGTTAAGCACTTCATTATGGGGGCCACAAATGTACCATTTTTAATAGAAACGTTTTGGCCATTTTTCTAACTTGCATAAACATTTAACTAAGAAATCAACTATTAAACACTAAATTACAAGAGTTAAACCTTTCCAACAAGTTCTAGTGACATTTATAATAAATAATTAATAAAATAATCAATCTACCATTATCCAACCTTAGCCAAAGTGTAACTAACTAATGAAAAAAGGTATTGAAAAATTTAAAGCTACACATTATATCTACTAATCCATGGATGTGTTGTGACCATAGATGGCACCAAATGGAAAGTACACACAGGAAGCATAACTATCTCAACCAAGGGAGAAACAACCTAGAATGGGAAGAGGCCAAGAATAGGCCCAAGAAGAACTACTGGCAACCCATGCTAGAAGTCCTCTTAGGGAAGAGGCCAAAGTGGAATCTATATGACAGATTTCAAAACTAGCAATAACAACAGAACACTCCCTTCGAGATGATGCACCAACACAACAAGCAAATCTCGAAGTGACCTTGATAGAAGCTTGCCTAAAGCAAATCAGATGGTGAGAGGTCCAAAAAACAATGTTCTAGAAGTTAAACTTTGGCCTTTTCCTAGAGTAAGCACCAAAGGAAGTGCAAGACTAGCTAAAGGCCTCTCCCATGTGGCCAATCATCATTTCCATCAAGGAGTAGTACATGGAAAATACATTCCTATTTTCAAACAATAAGCAGGCTAGTTCAATGATCAAAATCAAGGATACCTCAATGTCCTACTCAGTGCAAGCCATTGTGCAAGTGCTTGGGTTTCCATAAATAGGAGCAATTCTTGCTAAGATCCTAATGCATGTTGATCCCAGCATCAAAAAAGAATGGGTACAATGGTGCTATGATGTTGATTGCAAGGATTTTAGCATACTCACACTAGCATAGAGGATTCACTATAAGATTGCATCCTTCCACATTAATCCCATCATGAGGCTAAGAAAAATCATTGCCTTCTCTACCCTAGTATGTGCTACTCTAAGTGGGAGATTCCCCATCAACCTTCCATAGCTGATATATCTAGAGATATAAAAGTAGTTTAAAGAAAATGAACATGAAAGGAAGGCACTCCCTTTTCTATGCCTCATCATGAAACTTTGTGAAAGGGGAGGAATAGTTTGTTACACCAATGATGTTAAAAATATTGTGACCACTAATTGGGTAAAAATGAGACACTTGCAACAACTATCCTAGAAGAGGAGTAGCAACCACCACCTCCACTTTCCACTCAAAAAAATATGCTAGATATCGCTACAACCACTCAATAGTTGTGTGAATTCTGAGAATGGATCTTGAGTGAACAAGAGCAACAAAGTAGGCATGAGTGGTGGGGATCCACCTATGTATAGACTAGTAATGAGTCACCTAAATGAGGTGCCCAAATAATTACTTTGATGGGTAGAGGTTGATTCATTTTCTTAGCCCAAAGAATGTGGTTGCCTGCAAGGTCAAATCTGAGCACCAAAGAAGTCACAGTATCTATCACAGAATAACAACCACTCCTAGAAATCTTTGAGAACACTATGACTTTCTTAGTGCACTTGGAGGAGGGTGAGAGGGTAATAATATTAGTGATGTAGCACCAAGTGTAGGAGACTATAGTAGAAGTGGTTGCTAACCGTATTGCCAAAATTCTCAACGTACCTACGACATTAGTACTAGACATCATTGCACTCAAGGATGTGTAGATGTCCATAGGAACCACAAGCGGTAGAATAAATGCATTGCAACATGAAGAACTATTGGACTGACTAGTGGAAATCGGGCAATAGCTTTTGGATGTCTTTCACCTTATGGATAGTATTACTACAAACCCATTAGATCTATTAGAGGCAAGGGGCAAGAATATTATCTTGGAGGGACAACTTAAAATAGCCAAGAAACTAAATGAACACTTAGATACTGAAGTTGCCAAATTAAGAGCCCAAATTGCTGACCCTACATTTCTTAATCTGGCATTGATAAGAGATGAAGCTATGGAAATGATTCATGCTAAACTAAAAGGGGTTGAGGGTGTAATGGAGATGGTGGCATTCTATCAATCCTTGGTAGAGGCCACATAGCACAAGATTTAGAAGGCCTTGGATCAGACTTGCTAGGAGAATGTATAGTTTCCCATAGAGAACCATCGCCTGCAGAATGTTAATGCACATAAAAAATAATTAATAGACTTCATCCATCAACAACAAGAGCAACTAGCCAGAGCAAACATAGAATTGAGGAGATTGGTAGAAAAAATAAAAATCTCTCCATGGAGGAGGTTTATGCCCTTTGCTAGAAAACTGCAATCAACGTAGTCACCTAGAAATCAGAGGCTCTCAAATTTGAGAGAGTTAAGGACCATTATAAAGAATAGGTTGGTCTATAAAAGGAAGTAAATGAAAAACACATCTAGTTGACAAAGGTGCAAGACAATGAAACCCTCCAACAACTCCAACAAGGAAAAAAGATATGGCAACCCATCCTTGATGGGATAGATGCCTATAAAAAATTTGAAATCTGCATGAAGGATTTGCAAATTGAGGAGATGACAAAATATATAGAGCTTACCAATCTCTGTTATGAAAATCTAGCCATGTTGACTACCAAACAACCATGGTTAGAACTTGAGAAATAGGTGGTGAGCTTGTACTTGTTGTATGAGGTCAAGTTTAAGCATCACAAAGAAACCAAGCAAAAGCTTATGGTGCTAAACACTAAACTTGAAGTTCTCAAGGCACAATTCACTGATTAATGATCAACTACTAAGAACCTAGCCAAGAGGATGAATGACTACCAGGAGCTGTAGAATGTAGTCAAGGTGTTTGATATCAAATGCAAATAGATTGTTGCCTAGTTTTTCAACATGGAGGAGATGTTCCTGATAATGCCCTGTCTATGGGATATCCCCATTCTAGTCCACATTGGTGATGTTGCATGGACTATGAATGATCCCCAAAGTAAGGAGAAGAAGATGAAGGCATTACTAGATGCCATTGTCTTCCACCAAAGGTTTCAGTCGTAGTAGGATAGCCATAAAAACTTCAACTACCACACATGCTTACAGTTTTTAAAGGTCCTACAAAATCTTAGGAGCCTCCACTACCTAGGACTATTTGATCCCCTCTATTATCTTCATGCCATAAGAGGATGTGCTATCCAATTTTGTGTAGTCATGTCATAGTGTCCAATTTTATGTCATGAACACCACAAGCTTTTGTAATTTATTGACCTGTACACTTGGGCACTCAATTTTGTCAAGTTATTTTATTTTAGTAAGAGTTATTCAATAATCCCATACCTTCATAATTTTTTAAAGGAACTCAAAGACAAGTTTTCATTTAGTTGTGGGGGTATGATGAGCGTCAAAGTGTCACATTCACAAGCCTCTGTTGACACAACCTCATCAATAGGCCCTTGTCGAAAGGGCCTTGTTTACGTGGTGTTGCACCGTCGATGGGGTTGTGTTGACATAGCTTTTGCTACATCTATGGGGCCTTGTTGACACAGTCCTGTAGAAAAAACTATAAATACGAGCTCATAGCCATGTTTATAGATAATTCAAGTCATAGTAGTAGTAGAGCTCTTCCAATTTGTCCATTTGAATGTTAGAATATTTCTCTGAGTGCTCGCAGCAGGAGTTAGAAAGTGTACGGATCTTTATTTGAGGATCTTTATTTGAGCACTGTTGTACCTGAACCATACCAATGTGTATGATAATAAAGATGAGCCTTTTGATCAAACCTTGTAGCACTTAGAATAGATTAATGATTTGCTTATTTATTTATTATTTTCATTAATTATGCTATTAACTAAGCTAAATTATATTTTGATCTATTAGTTAATTAATTAAGCTAAATAGATTAAACACATAAGTATGACCACTTTAAGCATAAACACATATTTACTTGGTAATCCCAACAACGTTATTGCTTGGTGCACCTAGTAGCATAGTGCTTGGTAACCCAGTAGTGGATAAGTGGGTTCAGGACTTGTATAGAAAGTGGGACCAAATTCTTATGTCAGGACTAGTTAGAGATTAGTTAATTAGTTAAGTTAAATTAGTTATTAAATGATGTTATTAGAGATTAATTAGAGATTAGTTAGAGATTAGTTATCAAATTAGTTATTAGAGATTAGTTAGAGATTACTTCACCTCTCTACTTTAAGCACCAAAGAACATAAAACATAAAACAATAAAAACCATATACCTTGATTACACTTAAGAATACCTTTGTACATCACAAGTGTAATTGGGAAGACAAAAAATGACCTTTAGAGCAAGGTTCACTTCCTAGAAGACTAGTGTACCAAAAACTATAAAGTTTATAGAATTCAACCAGATCACATGTGAACACTTTGTGATTCCTATGGTTGGACATAGGGGTACCTCAACCACTCATCAATGATGTTTAAAATTTCATATGTTGAAATGAATTCATGAGATTCTAATAGAAGACCTTATCACTAGGTTGAAACTTAAATCTTCTTATTTGTGCATCATGACATTGTTTGGCATGTGCCCTATATATTTCATTCATAGTTAAGGCTACTTGTCAATTTTTGTCTAGCACATTTAGTATCATGAGGCATTCTTATTGTGTTAGATCAAGGTTAAGGTCAAGCTTATAAGCTATTGAAAGTGTACAAAGGTTAGCTTGGACTGGTAGTTCAGGTAACTTCTAACTCATAATGAGAGTACCCTATAAGAAGTTTCTATGTGGATTGATACGCCCATAAAGCATCATTAAGTTTTGTGTTCCATTCCTTCCTATACTTACTAATTATACATGTTAGTATTTGGGTTATCTCTCTATTATTACCTTTGGCTTGAGTGTTAGCTTGGGGGTGACAGGGGTTATTAGTTTATGTTGCACCCCTAAGTGTTACATCAGTTTCTGAAAAGTAGCCCCTTTAAAATGGGTTCCATTATTAGAAATAAGTGCTCTTGGCACATTAAACCTATTTACCACACAATTTTGAACAAATCATGCTATAGTAGAGGATGAATAATCAATGAAAATAGTATCTTTAGAACACTTGGTGTAATAGTCAACAATTATGATGATGTACATCTTTCCATTGGACATGGGAGTAATGGATCCCATGAAGTTAATGCCCAAGATGTCAAATGACTTCAATGGTTGGATCCACTATTAGGATCCTTTTATTCAAGCTTTCATTCCTTTGTCTCATTAGCAGCATTCACAAGAATGGAAGAAAAGGTGGACATCCCTGAAAATGGTGGGCCAGAAGTACCCTATCATGAGGATCTTCATAGCTTTCCTCCATTCCACATAGTGGTCCCTACAAGGAATTTCATGAGCATCCTAGAGGATCCATAGTCAATTAGCATCAAGTACACACCATCGCACCAAGCCATTACCACAATCCTTATAAAGTTTTCTTTGAATTTCCATGTAATGTTTGGCTTGGTAAAAAAAACTATTACTTCTTCTTGTTATCCCATCCCTGTGGAGTCTCTTGAGTGAGAACATAAGAGAAGAAATCATCATACCAATTGGTACCCATGGAATTTTGAACATCAAGGGATTTAGCAAAGAGGAGTTCATATAGAAATTGATTAGGTAAAGTCTCCTCATACTTTTTGCTATCCCATCATAATCAAGACAAGTGATCAACGAACATATTATTAGTTCCCTTTCTATCCACCATTGTAAGATCAAACTCTTGTAACATCATCAACCATTGTATAACATGGGGGCTTACCATTGCTTTGTTCATTAGAAAGTGGATAGCACTATGATCTGTGTATATAAAAACTTGATATCCAAGCACATAATGCTTGAATTTCTCTAAGGCATACACCACCATCATGAGCTCCTTCTCAGTGATGGTGTAATTCAATTGTGCATCCATAATACTTCTATTAGCATAATGGATATAGTTAAGGACATTTTTGATCATCATATTGCATCAATACTACTCCCATTGCATAGTTGAATACATTCATCATGATGTGGAAGGGTCTAGACTAGTATAAAGCTTGTAAAATAGGAGTTTATATGAGTTTTTCCTTTACTTGTTGGAGTGCATGCTCATATTCCTTGGTCCAATCAAAGAATGCATCCTTCTTAGTTAATTTTACTAATGGCTTGGAAATTTTGGAGAAGTTCTAAATGAATCACTAGTAGTAACTAGTATGTCCAAGGAATGAACTCACATCCTTGACCATTTCAAGTTATCTAGTGATTCCTTAGATTATCTATATTTTCTTCAAGTCCATCTCAATACCTTTCTTTGAAATTCTATGGCCTAGGACTATGCCTTCTTGGACCATCAAATGATTTTTTTTCTAATTAAGCCTTAAGTTTTTCTCCACAAAATGTTTTAGCACTTTCTTAATATGGTCCAAGGCTTGTTTAAAAGTGACACCATAGGTGGAGAAGTCATCCATGAAGACTTCTACATTGCTACTAATTTGCTACTAGAAGATGCTAAGCATCAAGTGTTGGAAAGTATTAGTGGTGTTACATAGTCCAAAGGGCATCCTTTTGTATGTAAAGGTGTCCAAAGAGCTTGTGAAAGTAGTTTTGACCTAGTCCTCTAATGCTATTTAGATTTGGTTATAGCCACTATAACCATCCAAAAAACTGTAGTATTCATACTCTGTAATAGTGTCAAGCACTTGGTTTACAAGTGGTAATAGAAAATGATCCTTGAAAGCTCCCATATTCAACAACCTGTAGTCTATATAGATCCTCCATTTACCATCCTTCTTTGGTACAATGACAAGTGGGCTAACCCAGTCACTTTCGTTAATGGGATAAATGAATCCTACCTTAAGAAGTTGTTCAATTTTGTCTTTTATAACCTACTTTAGTTTGGGATTCAACTACCTCTACAATTACCATTTGGGTTTGATAGAGGGGTCTATGTAGATATGATGTTGGCATATCCTTGGATTAATTTCCATCAGTTCATGATATGACTAGGAAAAGGCTATTGGTTATTTGTTAATCACTTTTAATAACTTCTTCTTTTGTGCTTAAGCAAGATTAACATTAATGATTACCAGCTTGCTATTATCAAGATAAGCATATTCAAGATTAACTAGTAACATCTTTAGTTTAAGGGGCTTCTACTTAAATTTTTCTATGATCTTCAAATCTCCCCAATTCCTCTTAGTCTATGCATGAAAGAGTGGACTACTAATTTACTCTATTTCATCCATGTATTTAATGTAAGTAGTCATGAGGATTTTTGTTTATTCCATGCATATTTTTGAATCTATCCCATCATCTATTTTCAACAGTACCCTCCTCTTTTGTAGCTATTACATACAAGCACCTCTGAATAGTAGATGCCTAAGCATATGTTTTGCATAAATTAATGGATGTTTTGTATGGCCCATATTTCCTGCATGCAATGGCACCCTTTATCAGTATATGTGATACATGGAATTTTCTTCTTCCCTACTTTTCCAAATTCATTTTTCTTGTGAATATCAAAGGGAAGATCTTGAATCCCCATCTTGGCATCAATTTTGCTAAGACAAGTCCCACTGATTATAATAGGAAAGTTCCTCTTGAGATAAGACCATCCATATATGGTAGTCATGATATCCTCCATTAGTTTCAAGGAAATAATGATGGATTGATCAATAAGCTCTAGTTTGATGTTGCATTTCTTTAATGAAGGTAGGTTCCAATTTTTGAACATTTTCTATGAGATTAAATGCACTCCAAAACCTAAGTCTATTAGAGCCTTACATAGATCATTCCTAGTGATTTGCAAATAGATAAGGAGACTCGTAGGATTAGATCATTTTTTGGAAAGGTGGCTAGCCTTGATCTAATCAATGACCATATGGGTCAACATGACGATATGCACATTGAAGGACAATTGGTTTGAAGGAGGATTGATGGTTATTTCTAAAGAGATAGATGCAAGTTTAGAAGATGTAGGTGTCTATGAGAGTTTTGGTGGATTGTTGGTCTTGAAGAAAGCTCTATTTCAAATTTTAGACTCAGAACCACGGAGATATCTATCTAACTATAAGTTAATAGTCCTTGTGGTATTTCTTCACTATGACTATAGTGGAATTTCCCCCTCCATAGGTGAAGCATGTGGCTATAAGTTAATAGCCCTTGTGGGTATCAAGCCATGGATTATGGTCCACCTATGTAGGTGGTTGTAAGTTAATAGCCCTCATGGTATTTGATGGTGCAGAGTTGGGTGATGGATAGGGAGGAGGATAAGTAGAGGGAGTATCAAGCCATGGATTATGGATTCAATAATATTATAGAGGGTAGTAATAATAATTGAAGGGATTATGGCTTGTAGAGCCATGAAGAGATACAAGCTCGCAGACATAGTATCCATAGGGATTCGATTACTGGTAAGGGTACTATTGTTTGGGTGGTGGCATCCCCCATGACTATGGGTTTTACCATTTTTAATATTTTTCATGAAGTTGAGGTGGTGCTTCATGTGTATAGTATTGTATTTGTTGGAACTACTACCTTGGATTACCTTGAGGATAAGATAATCTCCTGAGTGGCTACGTTTTCGCATATTTTGGATTCAAGGCATACATCCTAGATTCTTGTAGATGCAACATCATAGGGTAACATCCCTTGCAATGTTCATATTGGTAGATATCACATCCATCCTCATCAGCTTCAAAATATGCAACCTCATTTACCATGGTAGTCTTCCCTTTTTGCTATGGATACTCCTTCTTTGTATCTTTCCTTCTTCTTTTGTCTCCTTTACTACTTCCTTGTTTTTCCTTCTTCTCTATAACTTTCAAAGAAATTTGAAACTTCTCATCTAAGGAGTATCACATTTTATCAACAAGGTTTTTCTTTATACTAATTCATCTAGTGGTGTGTCCTCCTTTGTATCATAGAAATGTACCTCCCTTTTGCAAATGGATGGGTCTCTATTGTATTCCTCTATACTTTCTCTTTTTTTCAACTCCCCTTCTTCCTTGGCCATTTGTTCTATTAACATTTGGATCTAATGGGCTTTCATCTTAGAAAGTCCCCCTTAGGCATAGACCCCAAGATTTTCTCTTATTGTGTTTCGAAGCTCATCTATGATACGACAAAGTTCTTCCCATTGAAAGAACCCATAGCCTACACATCAGTGCATTAAAGAGTAATTCCTTCCCAGGGTTACTTCCAAGGACTCATGATTTCCTTACTTCCATCCTTGAATCTACTTCCTTAGATTAGACACTCAGGAGTATGTTTGATATTTGTCATTGAATAATTCTAACATTGTACTTCATCAGTGGATGGATTCTAGTTCCAAGGAACAATACCAACTTTTTGCTTCTTTTATGACTATCTGAGGGAATTATTTCAACTTATACTAGTTTTTTTCAATTTTTTGTAAGGCACAAGCATCATGAAAATCTTGGAAATGATGTTGTGGATCTACATTATTTCTCCCTTGAAACTTGAGAATATTGTTCATATCCAACCATTTAATCCTACTATCCTTTTGATGCTTGGTAGGAACTCTAGCTGCTTCTAAAACATTCAACATGTTCCTAGTGACCAACAATGGTTCATCATCATCATTATGTCTACGATGGACCCTATGATGACCGTGCCTCTCATGGTGAGTTCTGCTATGCCTCCTTTCCCAACGATGTTCTTGCTCCTCTCTTTATTAACTCCCATCCTAGGTCCTATCATTATGATGAAATCTCCTATCATCTCCGTTACGATCCCAAACACTCCTATCTTTGTCACTCCCATAGCTCCTCCTATCAAAGTTTGATGATGAGGAGGATGATAAAGATAGAGGACTAGGAGAACAGTGCCTTCTAGTCTATCTTTTTTAGTCCTTATCTTAATCTTTCTTTTCATCTTTATCCTTTTTTTTGTCATTCTTCTTGTCCTTAGAGGAATGAGTACATGGTTTATCTTAGAGGCTTCATAGCAAGCCTTCATGCATTTGACTTTGTAAAGTTGTACTTTAGTAGGTCGGTAATCCTTGGAGATTTAATCAATCACTTCATATTCAAGCCTTGCTACTTCAACACCTAATATAATGAGTTGGTGCATGAGCATGGTAGGAATAGATCGATGAGAAGGTAACACAATGTTATCGTTCATATCCCTTTAGTGAAATTGCTTATCCTAATGGAAAATAAATGTGAATTCTAGATAATAAGGATCTAGATGGATGTAAATAATTTTTCAATTATTAAGGCTTTTCACTCATAGTTTCTGGTATCTACTCTTATTGCCTATCATTTTTGTCATCATGTGATGGAGATTCTTTCCTATGAGTAGAAGCCATTACAAAAATAGATGTAAGTCTGCTCAAGGATAATATTACTATTATTATGAGAGATACTTTATTATGTTCTTCATACAACACTTGTGTATGAATTCACTAGTTAATAATATTATGCTAACTTAGCAAAACTAACTCCCCAACAATGGCACCAATGATGACTAGCAAGTATTCCCTACACCTAACCATATGAATCACAAGAAATCACCAATGATTTAATCAGATTCCATAGACTTAGTTATCCAAGTGGCCAATATTTCTAAATATTAAATCATGTGGTTGCAAGTCATTATCTTTTGAACTCACACTTGTGTGTTATTAGTATGTATGGTTAAGTGTGGTTAGGGCATATGATGTATATTTTTATAATTATTTTAAAGATATTTTTATGCTAAAGGCTAGATGAGTGAATTAAGGTTTAACAATTAATTATATAACTAATCAACTAATCTAGTAACTAACTATCATAATGAGGAGTAGCCATTCCCATTTGTAATACACATCCTGAACTAGTGTTAAAACTATTGGGTTACCAAGTAGCTATTACTCGGCACACCAAATATCCACTATTGGGATTACTAAACATTAACACATTATGCTTGAAGTATTCATACCCACATGTTTATGATTAATAATATTAATTACTTAATTATGGAAAATAATGGAAAATGCAAGTACATAAACATAAAGTTAAGCTAGTCTAATTGATGCAATGAATATAGGAAATCTTGATTTTATTGTCATCATGAAAATGTGTTTAGGTATAGCACATTCAAATAAAACTCTATATAATCTCTTAGATCCACACTACAGGAACTTAGAGGGAAAATATTCTAACTCTAGGGAAAGGAAATTACAAGAGTTCAACTAAGACTATGACTAAAACATGTCATAAATACAAGGGATGGACACATTTATATAGGAAATGACTGCATTAGTGTCAAAGTATTTGCATCAACACATCCTACTATGCATTGATAGGGATATGTTGACAAGGATGTGCCAACAGGGATGCATCAACATAGCTTTTTTTATTGATGTTCATTAATAGGCCTAGGAGAAAATACCTTCCTAACTTGAAGCACATAGGGTTAATTTCATTATTAACACTAAGGTCTCCTAACATTTCTTTCATAGATGTAATTATTGTGGTAAGATGTTATTCAAGATAGGATTGATTGTTCATATTTTGAGTTTAAGGTAAAGAAATAATCCTATTTTAAAATCAAGTTTTGTTGAGGCATTGGTTTGATTTTCCTAATGTTGGGCTAGTAGTTAAGGGAAATGGTAAAATTTTACTAGTGGACCAAAAGATTATTAATATTTGAACTCAATATGATACTGGAGATCACAACATCCTGAACTATAACAATCACAACCTGGTACATATGTTTCATATATTTATTAAGAGGATATTTTATGATAAAATTAGATAGTAGAAGATAACTTTGCCACTTATACTTACTATCATTTATAATATCATGGTTTATGATACTTGCTATGATTGGGCTAGTTATTTAGATGAGAAGGTATTTAGCGAGTTAACCAATAGTGACATGATGAGTGGTGAAAGTTCTAGCAATTTAGTAAACTATAAATTTTATTATGAGATGGTATGGTGCTTTGCAAAACTCTTGGCCCATGTTGATTGTTATGGGAAGGTGCTACATGAAGAGGATTTCTCTCACTATAATCATAATGACTCTTCCTAGTATGCTAGGTGGCATGATGGAGGAAGCATCATGCATGTAGGAGGTTGTAGCTAAATTCTCCATTCTAGATAACATAGCATTATTCAAGAAATGATTGGGAATCTAGTGCATGGGATGAAAGTGATGAGGGAGTGTGCCTTAGGCACATATGATGAGGGGTAGGTGATGAAAAGGATGAGAGCAATCCCTACTAAGATTGACAAGTACAACTTTAAGGAGGGTCTAAAGATAGAAGTGGCCAAAGTAATGTAGATATTGCATAAGTTAGAAAAAATTAATGATTTGATTAGCTTTCCATTATTAATATTTTATTTTAGTTCTTCAATATTTTTATGACATCATAATTTCTTTTTATTATATGCTTGCTAATTTTCTTTGTTATTGTTGATAATGACGTAAAGGCTAAGAAGAAGGTAGAGAGGGAAATGTTGGCCAAGGTTGTAGAGGAGAAATGGAGAAGGAGAGAAGAGGAAGACAAAAGGACTCATAAAGAGGTAGAAGTAGAGGAGAGGGTAGCACTAGATGAGGTTGATAGAGCATATAATTAAGCCTTGGCTAGCGATATAGGAGCCTAAGCTAGTGGGATTAACGGACTAATGAGATCCATAAGAAGATTGACTAGTGATAAATTAGGATTGCCTCCATGTAATGCAATGACTTTTCTAGTTTGATAGTCATTTGCTTATAGCTTGGTAGAAAGATTCTAGAACAATAAAATTAAGTTTAGAGGGACTCCAGACAAGGGTGGAATGGAGGTAGTTGTAGCTGCTATGCTAGAGGTGGGCATAGTAAATTGAAGAGTAAGTATGGTTATAGGCATGCATAATGATGATAGAACATTATACTAGATACTTTAATGTAAGGTAACTAGAAATTCCATGGGAACTTGGGATTTTTGTACTAGTACTACATGTGGTAGGGATTGAAATGGATTCAAAGATGGATTAATGTTTTGCATTAGTGTTGGAAGAGTGGGATTAACTATAATAATGTTTGGAAATAGATTATAAGAAGGAGGTGCATTGGCTATAGGAGGGACTATAATAATAGGGCTAATTAAAATAGCCAGTGTAATAGAAGCATTTTCTAGTATGGAAACCTAGAATGGGTTGGTAGAACTAATGAGGTTTACATGTTGTATACTAGAATTATGTGATAAGTGAAAAGGATCTACAAGAAGAGACACATAAGGAGGTTCCTTCTCATTACCATCATGAATACTAACATCCTCACTTTTCTTACTATGTTGGTCTTGAATTGGTAGTTTCTACTAGTTACATTAATGTTAGGATTTTTGATGAGATGATCTTGAATAGTTCTTGTCATTATCTAGACGTCGCTTTCAATGACCAAGTATTCTACTAGTATGTCTTATTCAAACATAGTTAGCTTGATTGGATTATTTGAGTTAGCTAGGAATGGTTCCAATATATTATTTTCTTCATATACAACTATTCTCCTTAGCTCAATGTTAGGTAGTATGATGCTTATTCATGCTTGACACACATGACCTTATAGTCATGATGTGTCATGGATGTTGTAAGAGTTTATGCCTTCTGTGATTTCATCAATTTTCAAATTTTTGAGGTATGAGGGGACTTAGACCCATGTCCTAACATGGTATCAATGAGAGCCTCCTCTACACACTTAGAAGAAAATGAGATTAAGTGGAAATGGAAAATTGAATGAAGTATGAAAAGAGTAAGAAAAATTTCAAGTATTGGAAAGGACCTATAGGATACTAGGAGATATGTTTAAGATATTAGAAACCCTTTTCACCTTCTTTTAACACCAAAAATTTTCCTAAGAAATTATTCTTCTTAACTCCATAAGGATACCTCCATGAGCTAAATGTTAGAGTACTCAATTCACAACCACAAACAATCTTTAATTCAATATAACCTTTAGTAAGTTAATGATGGACATCAATCTCTAGGTGAATGTGGACTTAGCCTACTATACATGAACTCAAAATGATAAGGAAATAATAAAAACATATAGCTTAAATGATGAAAATGACTAACTGTTTGTTGTTGAAAAAATGACTAAGTATAAAATGCTAAAAATTTAACTATATCATGAATGAGAAGTAATGGGATAAAAAATAAGTATAAAAACATGCATGAAAATTATAAAATATTAAATCTGAGATGCTACCATATTAGGAAAGGGTTTAGACTCTTTTCCAAATAATAAAAATGCTTTATTGACTCACAAAATAAATGTTCACCTCCTACACAAGGCTAAACTACAAGTGTTTATAAAACCGTAAGTATAAGAAAACTATGAATATAAGCTTAATTCAATAAAAACATATGATTTTGATGGATGATTTTAAATTTCTAGAAGGTAGGTAGGTATATGGACAAGTTACAAGAATGATCTGAAGTTAGTTTTGGAGTCAAAATCAAAAACATTTAAACTAAGTGTTCTAGTATTGATACTAGAGCTTTAAAAATTATATATCTAGAAGGTGATGCTAGAGGCAAGAAAATTCTATCTCTAGAACCTAACATTATGTTGGATAAGTGATGATGAATACATGCTAATGCTACTTTTGGAGACATAGTTGTGGCTTTGGAGCACATTAGTGACATTGGAAGGTGTTTTACATGCACTCATAATCACTTAAAATCTAAAACAAATGTGCTTAAAATCTCAAGAAATCAATCCAAAATTTCTTATTTAAGCTCTTAGTTATTGACCTAGGGTTATCAATTCCAACTTAGAATTGTTGATTTTAAACTTGGAGTTAAGCCCTTCTTTCCTGAAGTTGGTCCTAAGTTTAAAAAGGACAAGTTTGACCTTCACATGTGAAAATTTCAATAATTTGAAAAGGTGACGTTGATGCTTATGTTAGTGTCAATGTCATCAATACTTAGAAAAATTTGGCAAAATTTTTCTAAGCATCAGTTTCAACATTTTAAAGACACACAATCTAATGTTGAATTATGCCAAGATGCTACCAAGATGTCCATGATTATAGAGGGTGATGTTGGATGCTAACTTGAAGTGGGAGAAAAGTCATTTTGTATGTGCTCAAAATGCTAACATTGACATCAATGTCAACATTAGCAATAGTTAACCAGTTTTCCAACACTTTCCATGATTTTTAGTTTTGAACTCTTAAGTATTGATCTCAACATTCCCATGCTAGGCATGGGACCATGACTTAATAGGTTTTGTATGGATTTTGATCTAAACATTTTTTTTTAGAATATCTTTGACTTAGAATAATAAGTTATGTGTGTGTATAGGTTTCTACTAAGCATCCATTAGTGCATTCAAAGAGATACTATGTAGACCTTTAAGTTCTCTCAAGTTACACACACACACACATTATTTGTTTTGTTAAGTTTAGGAAAATCTTATTACTAAGTAGAATGTGTCATGTAGCATATTTTGGTTATGAATCACATTAATGAAATTAATTAAAGCATTATAAAGGGTAACTACTTAGCATTTAAAGGTAAGTTAAAGTTTTAATTTTTTTTCTTTTCTCATCTTTTAAATTTAAGTCTATATTGTTAACCTCCCATCTTAGTTTACACATGATCTTTTTAATGAAAAGTATTCAAGTGTATCAACATACTAAGCATATCTCATTAGAAATAATTTCATTAGAAAGTATTATGATTTAAATTGGAGTTTTTAACCAAAATTGAGACAATGTATGCTTTATTATGAAAATTTTTGAATTTAATTAGGAACTTTCTTTAGTTATGTTTTTTTTTCTCTATGTAAAAGTACAGAAGTCAAGGAGATGGAGAGAAGTAAAAGTGCTTGGGCTATTAACAATCTAAAGGAGCCTAACTAAAAGGGGAAGAAGGAATGGATAGTTAAAAGAGAGATGAAGCAAAAGGAGGATCATAAAGATAATGATGATCAAAGGAATGATCATCAAGGGGATGATCAAAAGGATAATTGGGAGGAGGGACAACATCAAGAGAGCTCTAAGACTCTAGAGCAAACTGAATCTAATTTTTCTATTTTCGGTCATTCTTCCTTCTTTTTTTCCTTACCTAAAGTTGATGATGTACATAGCCCAAAGCTATCATCATAACCTCACCAAGCTAAAGTTTCATTTACCAATATCTCTTCCCTTTTCTTGGATTTTCTTGAACAATTCAGATCCTCCAAGTTGAGAAAGAGGATCTAAGCTATGAATTGCATTTTAGTACATAGTTTTTCTTTAGCATGTAAGTGGACCAACAATCTTGACACAAGGATCTATTGGAGGAAGTTTATTAATTAGAAGTATAGGCAAGAAGGCTTGTTCAAGCAACAATTCATCTTGCAGATGAAATTTAAAGTGGTATTTAGAGTTAAGTGTTTCTTTCTTAACTAATCCTTTGCTTTGTTATTAGTATGAAAGTTTTCAATTTTAAGGTTAGTTTGTAAAAAGTGTTATTGACTGCAACAAAAATTAATGAGAATTTATTTTTATTATTTATATTTAGTTAATTATATTGTTTCTCTATTGCCCATTGTTTTATTTTAAAAAATAAAATTTTTTATTAATTCACTATGATTTATAATGTGTTTTCAATATGTTCATTTTTTGCTTAGTACTATCATAATATGAATTTATTTATGTTGCATCTCAGTTTACTTTCAGTTTGATCATGTTTTAGAAATGTTATTTTTACATATTAATCATCACAAAGCTATAATTATTAAGTTTATTAATATTTTGATCATCACTTAAATTTGTCTTCTTTTATTAGTCGTTCAAAAACTAATGATATTAAATCATAACTCCCATAAATTAATTAATCATCATGAAGATTATGTTTAAATTAATCTTATGGTTAAAATTTAAATTCCACATTGCCCTCACTAACTCATACTATTCCTAGGTTTTCATACCTATATGCGAGATACCCTAGATGATAGTCTACTAAAACATGATTTCAAAGAGAGTTGCTAGAAGAAAGGTTCCTTTTTTGCTTTTTTTTTTCTATTCTTATTTGAAAGTCCTTACCTTAGTTTTAACTTTGGTAAGATGGTTTGTTTTGAATTTTGTCATTTTTCTTAGAGTCTAAATTAAATATTCTTTCTTTTACATCTATTTTGATTGTAATTTCATTTTAATTTTCAAAATATAAGGTATTTTTTCCATTTTCTTTTATTTTATATAAATTATATCTTTAAATTTTATTGGTATTTACATTTTATGACCTATTCATTTTATGAGTGAAGAGAGTTCTTATACTTTATTTCTTAGGAGATCTCTTATCCCTAATTCAAATTAACCTACTACCCATCATTTTACTCAATAAAGAACATTAGCTTCATACTTTCCAACCTTTATCCCTAGAAGTGCTTCAAACTAAGATGATAGGCAATCCACCCCTAGCTCCTCTAGTTAGTAATCCCTTTAACTTTGTGAACTATCATGCCATCCTTAAATTCCTAAAAAAAATTAATTTGTTCTTTGATCCTACATCTCCTACTAGTAATGCACACAAACATGTGAAATGCTTTCAAATCCTACTAGGTATCTATAATATCACTGACAACGATATGCATATAGAGTTTTTGTAACTATATTTAGAAGTAAAACCACACAATGGTTTCTTATGCTCCCTAATGCTTTTATTAATTTATGGCTAGACTTTAAGAATAAGTTCTTACTCTAATTTAACAAATTTACTAGTCTCATCTTAGCCTCAAGTAACTTAATGAGTTTAAAAAAACTACTTAGGGAAAATATTTGTGACTATAATCTAAGATTTCTTCCTCAACTAGCTTATGTGCCAAATGAGATGTGTCCTCACCCTAATGGCATTTTTAAATTTTACCTCTCCACCATTGATCTATTCTTTGCCTATGCCATTAAATCTAACCATAATATCATAAAATTATAGAAAGCAATGGCTAAAGCTATTGAACTAAAATGAGTTACCTTAATGAATAGACTTCAAACTCAATTTGGGATGTGATGAGTGGTGAGGTACCCCTATTCCCAACCATACGACACTAAGGTGTTTACGCATGATATAGTCGAATTCCATGGACCTATAGTTTTCTAGTACACTAGTTCTTCTAGGAAGTGAAATGGGCGGTGAGAACATTCGTTGTCTTTCCAGCTACACTTGTGAAGCTCAAGGGTATGGTTTAATTGTAATTGAGGTACATGATTTTTTATCTTTTATGTTTTATAAATTTAATCTCCTATAACAAAAATAAAAGGTAAAGTACTTGGAGATCTAATTCATCTACTGCCTAGCTAGCCTAACATAAGTAACCACCCCACTTTCCTAGACACATCCTGAACACATATAGTGCTATTGGGCTACCAAACATTAAGCGTTGCTAGGTTACCAAGTACTATATGTATGCTCGAAGTGGTTATGCTTATGTTCATTAACAACTAAAAATTAATTACTTGATTGAAATGCAGTAAAGTAAAGTACATTACAAAAAACATTAATCTATTCTCAATGCTTCAAGGATTGTCAAAAAAGTTTATTTTTATTCCTGCCACACTGCTACACTCAGGTACTTCAGTGTTCGAACAGAGAACCATACACACTTAGACTCCTTCTACAGGCACTCAAAAAATATTCCAACTTTGGAGAAAATAAACTGCAAGAGCTTCACTATTTTAACTAGAAACTGCAAAAACTAATGCCAAATTAGAACCCCAGGAATTATATTTATAAGCTAGTGTATACTCCTTAACGTCGGATACTCGACATCGCATTTGGGCTCTAACATCAAATACCCAACATTAAAGAAGACAAAAATAATGTGATTCATCATACCTCGACAATTGAATGAAAACTTGTCCTCAAGTGAAGAAGGGGAGGAACAAGTTCTTTACAGCATATTAGGTAGGTATGGGATTATTGACTGACATATAAATTGACTCAGATGGAATAGAAAAACTCTAAGTGCCCAAGTGTATAGAGATACAACCTTTATAAAATTGGGTGTTCATGATAAGAAAAGGGAACACCTTGGATAGCACTAACATCCAACACTTCTTAGTAGCAAAAGAATGAGAGAGAGAAGATCCAATGATCATGAACGATCCTCATTGTGTGGTACTACCACATCATCCTTGGTGAATATAGTCCCACTTCTAGCCCATGCTTCCCACTGTAATCACAATAGAATCATCAATTAGTATGCAATGAGTAACACAATAATTAAATGCCTTGTCTCATCGGTGGTTACACTCAGCTAGGGTATGATTATGATAGATTGATTCCTTGAGTAGTGTTAGTAGGAAGGCTAACAAATAGGGTAAAATAGATAAGTGCTCCATTGAATTTGAAAGAGTTTGACACAAAAAAATATTTGAAGAGGGTGTAAGAATTCACAACAATAAAAAGGAAAGTTCACTAAAAAATGTTATGAAGATGTGCACAATTGGATTTCATTGATGGGGTAAACAAAAAGAATGTGATTGTAAGAGTGTCTAAGGGTAAAGAACTTAATTAACCCAACCAAAAGATATGTAAGTGGGTCCTCCCCAAAGCAAGCACAGACCTTTTATGCCCTTGCATAACTTCAAACCAAAGATTCTATGGGCTCCATGGATGATTAATTATAGAAGGTT
Source organism: Gnetum montanum (assembly GCA_015680685.1). Classification (NCBI taxonomy): domain Eukaryota; kingdom Viridiplantae; phylum Streptophyta; class Gnetopsida; order Gnetales; family Gnetaceae; genus Gnetum; species Gnetum montanum. Next base: position 132,807 of record MNCI01018369.1, read on the forward strand.
AAGTACAAAAACCTGGAATAACTAACTAAGAATTTCAACACATCAAACCAAGACATCAAACAAGAACATGAAACTAACAATGAGGTGAGACATGGAAAGCATAGATAAATGAGAGAGAGTGTGGAATGAAGTTCCTAATTAGGGTCACATGAATCCCCTTATAAATTTTGTGGTTAAATGACTTGATAGGATCCATCCTTAGTCCAGACCAAAACCAACCATGTTTAGTGACTTTGCATCATAATTCTAAGACTAGTCCATCCCCTAAAACACAAGAGTGCTCTCATAGAACCACCTTTGTTCCTCATTAGAGAAGAAAATAGAAGTAGGAAGTGAGGAAGGGCCTTAGTTAGAGGGGACTAATCCCATAACTAGTGCTTGTAGCCCATTTATTTTGTCTAAGGGATGTGCTTTGAATTCTCATCATTTTTTTTGATGAGAACCACACCATGCAAAGACTTATTTAACTTCCTTTTATTGGTCAACATGGAATGGTAAGAAATCCATGAAAACACACATTCACCCAGGCAAACAGAAAGGTACAAAGAATAAAAAATCCCCTTGAAGCCACACCTTGTTCAAACCTTTGAATCCTTTCCAATTCTAGAAACTATCAAAGTCACAAATTTGTTAAAGTTTTATTAATGAAAAAGGGATTGGATGTTTCGAGAACAAGGAAAGCCATAGAGTTTGTGGTTAGGTGGATGTTGTGGACTCACTACTTGTTGCATGAAAAAAAAACCATGTCCTAATCATCCATTATGAAATTCAAAGCCAGAAACCAAACACCAACAATCAAATAACAAAAATAGTACATACCACCATCAATCAACGCATTACTACTATACTTGGCACTTATTAACAAAAAGTTAGAAAATCATACCAAAATAAAATAAAATATAAAAGAAGGTGTAAAATATCTAAGAAATAGAAAAAGTACTAATGATGGTGTAAAACAAAAATTAGAAAATATTAATAACATAAAAACAAGAGAATGTAAAATAATGAATGTGTAAAACAAAAATTTGTAAAACAAAAAATTGAAAAACTAAGGAGCTACTTATATGGTTAACATGGATGGCAATCTCCCCCACAACTAAGTTAAAATGAGGAGACCCAAAATATGGAGCATGGTTGTCCATCCAATGAGGCATTTTTTATATTTGCTAGCTTATGCTCATGGAAAGGTTTGATTTGCTGGATGTTAACTAGTTATTTCTTGTTTGGGCTCTTAGATTGGTAGATCATCATGGTTGTAGAAGGAAAATTTTTATAAATGATGTAAGGTCCTTTCCACAATGTTTGAAACTTACTTTGTTAAGGTACGTGTGTGGGTTTCTAGTAGAGAACCTTATCTCCCAATTGAAATCTAACTTTTCTAATTTTAAGGTCATGATGCTTTTTGTTGTAGGCCTTGTGAAACTCGTTAGATGATAGGGCTACAAATCGATTTTTGTCTAGCAAGTTGAGATTCATTAGTCTTCCTTTTTGTGCTATACTCAAGTCAAGGTCGAGGTCACATGCTGTTGAAAGTGTACGGAGCATGGATTGAATAGGAAGTATTGATAATTTTCCACACACAAGCTCATAGGGAGAGTAGCCTATAGGAAGTTTCCATGTTGAACAGTAGGCCCAAAGGGAATCATTGAGTTTTGTGCTCTAGTCTTTCCTATATTTGCTAATAGTTCTTATCAAAATCCTTGTGATTTTCCTATTGGTAACCTCAACTTGACCATTGGCTTGGGGGTGGTATGGTGTTGTGAGTTTATGCTCAACCCCCAAGCATTGCTTGAGTTTCTGAAAAGTAGTGCCTATAAGGTGAGTTCCATTATCAAAAATTAATGCATGTGGCACACCAAACATGTTTACAACATTTTTTTGTACAAACCAAGTAGTAGTAGAAGATGTACAATCAATGATGGCTACTACTTCTACCCATTTTGTATAATACTTAACAACAACTATGATGTACACCTTTCCATTTGACATGGATGTGATGGGCCCATGAAATCAATGCCTCAAATGTCAAAAGGTTTTAGTGGTTGAATCCATTGTTGAGGTTCCTCCATTCAAGTAGTCATTACACCATCTTGTTGGCATCATTTACAAGAGCAGACATAATGGTGAGCATCCCTAAATATTGTTGGCCAATAGTACCCTAGCATTAGGATTTTAATGATCATGTGTCTCCCAGCATAGTGTCCTCCACAAGGACCTTCATGAACATCTTGAAGAACGCACAGTTGATCAACATCAGGGACACACCAACAAACTAGGCCATCAACGCACACTTTGTATAGGTGTCCATTGATCTCCATGAAGTGTTCTACTTGGTAAAGAAACTACTATTTCTTCTAGTGTTCCAACCCTTGTGGCATCTCCTGAGTGAGAAGATAGATGAGAATGTTATTATACCATTTAGGCTCATCGAGCAATGAGGACTTCATCAGGAAACATATCAAACAGTGGATTTTCTTCCTCTTTGTTGTTCCATCACAACTGAGACAAGTGATTAGTGACCATATTCTCAGTGCCCTTTTGATCTACCATCGTAAAATCAAATTCCTACAAGATCACAAGCCACTATATGACATGGGGACTCACCATTGGCTTGTTTATCAGGAAGCGAATGGCACTGTGGCCCATGGGTATGAACACCTTGTATCTAAGCACATAATGCTTGAATTTCTCTAGAGCAAACATCATTTCCATCAACTCTTTTTCTATAGTGGTGTAGTTTAGTTATGCACCCATAATGCTTCGACTAGCATAATGAATGTAGTATAGACATTTCTTATCATCTAATTATGTAAGCATATCTCCCAAGGCATAATTTGATGCATTCATCATGATATGAAATGGTTTGGACTAATCAAGTTCTTGTAGGATTGGAGTTTCTACAAGTTTCTCTTTCTTGTGTTGAAATGCTTTTTCACATTCCATGATCTAGACAAAAGAAGCATCTTTCTTTGTTAGCTCCACCAATGGTTTTGTGATCTTAGAGAAATTCTCTATGAATCACCAGTAGTAGCTAGTATGTCCAAGGAATGATCAAATATCTTTGATAGTTTTTGGTTGATGGGTTATTCCTTAATGACTCTTATTTTCTCAAGGTCTATCTCAATTCTTACTTATGATATTATATGCTAGAATACAATGCCCTCCTGGACTATTAAGTGACTTTTTTGCAAATTGAGTCACAAGTTGGTTTCAACACATCATTTTAGCACTTGCTTAAGGTAGTCTAGGGCTTGCTCAAATGTAGCTCCATAAGTGAAGAAGTCACCCATGAAGACTTCCATACCACTACAAATCTATTGTTGAAAGTTGCTTAGAACTAGGCATTGGAATATAACAGGAGCATTGCATAGACCAGATGGCATCTTGTGATATGCAAAAGTCCCCCAGGGACTCATGGATGTTACCTTTGCTTGGTCCTCTAGTACAATTGAATTTACTTATAGCCACTATAACCATCTACAAAATTGTAGTAGCAATGCCCAGATATTGTGTTTAGCACCTGATCAACAAAGGGCAATGGAAATGGTCCTTGAATGTTGCCATATTTAGTAGCTAAAAACTAATATAGCCTTGCCACTTGCCACCTTTCTTTAGTAAAATTACGAGTGAACTAACCCACTCACTATCTGAAATGGGATAAATGAACCCCACCTTGAGGAGTTGCTTGATTTCCTCCTTAATGATTTGCTTCAATTTGGGGTTCAATCACCTATGAGGCTATCTTTTTGGCTTCATGGTCAGATCAGTGTAGATGTGATGCTTGCATATCCTAGGATCAATTCCTATGAGTTTAGGATATAACCAAGCAAAAGCCCAACCATTTTTCAACTACCTTCAACAACATTTTTTTTCTATTCTGAAGCAAGATTTGCATTGATTATGACCAACTTCCTAATTTTCAAAAACACATATTCCATTCCAACCAATAGCATTTTCAACTCAAGGGGCTCTTGCTTGAAACTTTTAGGAATTTCCAACTCTTCCCAACAGGTATCATCATTTATCAAAGAGTTGGTGATGAATTTGCTCTAGTTCATTCATGCCTACAACATATGCACATGTCATGCTCTCAGTTGATTCCATGTAAAGTGTGCTACTCTCAGAATCAATGGTCAACCACTAGGTGTCCTCCTATTTTGTGGTTGCTACATACAGAAATCATTGAATTTCTACTTTTGGTGCACACCACTTGCATGCAGAGATAGATGCTTATTTTATAGCCTAGAGTTTCTGCACACAATTGCACCCTATATTGTTTTCTGTGATGCATGAAACTCTCTTCTTCTCAATCTTTCTAAATGCATTTTGGATATTTCCAAGGAAATATCTCTGATACCCATTTTGGCATCAACGATGCTTAGCCATGCCCTTCCCATGATGATTGGAAAATCCCCTTTGCAGTTCTCCACTTTGATCACTAGGAAATCAATAGGATAAGACCACCCACAAACAGTGTTTACAATGTCTTCTACTAGTTCCAATGGAACAGTGATGGATTGGTCTACCAATTCTAATCTTATATTCCTCTTTTTGAGAAGAGGTAGGTTCCATGCAGTGTACATCTCATGAGAAATTAAATTGACATAAGAACCTGAGTCAAGAAAAGCTTTGCATGGTTCATTCCTAGCAATCTGGAAATAAATGAGAGGACTTATAGGATTAACTAATTTTCTAGGAAGGTTTCTAGCACAGATTCAATTAGATACAATGTGAGTAAGCATTACCGTATGGATCCTAAGAAAATTTTGGTTTGAAGGGGACTCAAAGGAATTTGATACAAAGGAAGATGGAGGGATAAGGTTGTCAACTATAGGTGTATTTGAGGGCTTAGGCAAACTATGTGGTTGGAAAAAAGGTCTTTTCTTTGGTCAAGTCTTTGACCCATTCAATTGATAAACTGGTTGTAAGTTAACAACCCTAATAGCATTACATTGTTAGGGTTGAGCTGGTAGTTCACCTTGCATAGGTGGAGCAAGTGATAGCTATGTGAGTGGAGGAGGTACAAGAGGAGGATAAGGGTAAGAGGTCCCTTCTTTCATGTGGAGAATAAGTTCGATAATAATTAGAAGGATGGTAGTGTGATTGGAAAGTAGAAACGTGACTAGAGGAGTCACGTGGAGACAAGGGTTGTTGAACATAGTAACCATATAGATCAGGTTGTCAATAAGGGTATTACTACCTTGGTGGTGCCAACACCCATGATTGTGGTTGTTGCCACTATTGATACTCCTCATATGATTGCAGTGGAGCTCCACTTGGATAATGCAATTGTTACTAGTGAAACTACCTAAATTTATCTTGAGGATAAGGTAATCTTCAAGATGTTTTCCTTTGTGTTAGTTGTGGATTCAAAGCATACACCCCAAACTCCCGTAAGTGTGACACAATGGGGCAACATCCCTTAGGATGTACATATTGGTAGATATCACACCCACCATCATCATCTGATTCACTTTCCACAACCTCTTCTACTGCAACAATCTTGCCCTTACCTTTTTTATAAGCACTTTCAACTTCCTTGTGCCTTCTACGCTCACAATCACTACCTTTTTCTTTGGACTCTTTAGTAATTTTTAAAACAGCTTGGAATCTACTATCCATAGAGTCCCATAACTAATCAACATTGGTCATAATTTTAGATTGCAATTTTTGGAGTGGCAAGGTTTTCCTATTCACCACCTCATCAAATGCAGATTTGTCCTCATTATTGTAGAATTGAACTCCCTCTTACAAATGAAAGAATCACAGTTATATTCTTTTGCACTTTTTCTTTTTCTTAATTCCCTCTTCTCTTTAGTTACCTACTTGATTAATCTTGTATCTAGTGGACACTTAATTCTAAAAATCACCCATATGTATAGACAGCAAGGATTCTCCTTGTTTCTTATCAAAGCCCATCTACAATGTGGCAAATTTGATCCAGCTGAGAATAACCATGACCAGGACATTTGTGCATTAAGAAATAGTATCAACCAATGGTGGCATCCAAGGGTTTGTGTGTTTCTTATTTCTATCCTTGGATTTTCCTTCTCAAGTTGGACACTTTGGAGAATGTTTGATATTTATGATTAAAAAATTCAAGCATGGTACTCCATCGTTTGATAGATTCCAACTCTAAGGACCAATGCCAATTCTTTATTTCTTTGATGAGCATCCTTAGAAATAACTTAAGTTTTTGCCACTCATTTTCTATATTCTACAAAGCACATGCATCTTGAAAAGCTTGGAGATGGTTCTATAGATTAGAGTTATATCCTCCTTCGAATCAAGGAATATTGTTTATGTCTAGCCTTTTAATTTGACTATCCTTCACATGCCTTGTTAGAATTTGTACCACCTTTGCAATATTAAGCATACTTTGAGTAGCAAGCAAAGGCTCATTAAGGCTTTGATCATGGTGCCTATGATGCCCTCTACTACCCCTTTGTTCATGGTGATGTGCCTCTCTTAAATTTCCATGCCCTTGAACTTACTTTCCTAATGATCCCTTCAATCATTTTGGTCCCATTGGTCATTTTGGTCACCTCCGTCATTGTCTCACCTTCAATGGTTGCGATTAGAGCTAGAAGAAGAAGATGATGACGATGAAGAAAAAGAGGAAGAAGGACTAGCATCATCATGGTGCTTTCTAGCACCACTGTAGCAATCTCAACCATGATCATGATCTTGTTTCTTGTCCTTATCCCTACCTTAACTTGATCCTCCATATCCTTCTTTGTCATTGGATGCATTTTTACCAAAACTAGAATCGTGAATTGTGGATTGCAAGTTCTAGTTTTGACCTCCTTCACTAAAGTCAAAGAAAGGAACTTCACTGAATGGAAAATCCCAAAAGAAGGATTCTCCACCACCTTGTTCATATAACAGGAATGGAGAATCATTAAATCTTTTTCCTTTCATAAATTCATAGCATTGTTCTAGTTGTCAATCCTATAGACATTGTGCTTCAGTGAGATAATAATCTCTAGCATCAATATCTTACACACTACACTTAGCATGATGTTCCTAGAAATCCCATTGTATAAGAATTTTTTGGACCATTGTAGGAATGGATCGATCAAGTGGCAACATAATGTTATCCTCCATGTCATGCTACCACAACTATTCATCTTGATGTAGGATGAAGGTGAAATTTGATACATACTCATCAAGATTAGCATATACAATTCAATACTATTGAGGCACTGGCTGATAAGCTCTATTATACTTGGGCAGAGAATCACTCATGTGAAAAGAGACATTTTATGTTAGAAAACTAAAAATAATAGTGTGCTTCTAAATACTGTTGTAGTAATCCTAAGATGGGATATGACTCTAAGGTTCATTCCAATGATTTAAATAATTTCACTAGGAACGACATCAATGATGAGCAACAAGGTATCCCTACACCCAACCATATGAATCACTAAGGCATTTACACACAATTCGGTCAAATTCCATGGACCTATAGTTCTCTAATACATTAGTTCTTCAAGGAAGTGAAATGGGTGTTGAGAATGTTCATTGTCTTCCCAACTACACTTGTGAAGCTCAAGGGTATGGTTTAAGTGTAATTGAGGTACATGATTTTTTATCTTTTATGTTTTATAAATTTGATCTCCTATAACAAGAATAAAAGGTAAAGTAATTGAAGATCTAATTCATCTATTACCTAGCTAACCTAACACAAGTAACTACCCCACTTTCCTAGACACATCCTAAACACATATAGTGCTGCTGGGCTACCAAACATTAAGCGTTACTAGGTTACCAAGTACTATATGTATGCTTAAAGTAGTCATGCTTGTGTTCATTAATGATTGGAAATTAATTGCTTAATTGAAATGCAGTAAAGTAAAGTGCATTAAAGAAAACATTAATCTATTCTTAGTGCTACAAGGATTGTCAAAAGAGTTCATTTTTATTATCATCACACTGCTACGCTTAGGTACATTAGTGTTCAAACAAAGAACCATACACACTTTGACTCCTTTTGCGAGCACTCAAAAAATATTCTAACTCAGGAGAAAATAAACTGCAAGAGCTTCACTACTCTGACTAGAAACTACAAAAACTAATGCCAAATTAGGAGCCCATGTGATATATTTATAGGCCAGTGTATACTCCCCCAACATTAGATACCCGACGTTGCATCTGGACTCTGACATCAGATACCAAACATTAGAGTGGATGAAAATAATGTGATTCACCAGGATGATTAGTGTTAGTAATCCTATACAATCTAGTCCATTTCTCTTACAAACCTTACCATTGAATAATAGTTTATTTTCAATGTCTACATTTTTTCTAACATCCTAACCTATAAATAGTCTATTTCAAAACCCAATTTCCAGTCCTCCTCTACCATCAATACTGGTTTAAATGATGATCAATTAAACATTTTAATTCAATCCATCATAAATCCAAAAAAAATGTCTAATCCTAATGGAATGACTAATCAAATAGAAAATTAGTAAAACCAAATCATCCAAATATTAACTTCACTTTAAAAACTTCTAAATGAAGTAGTGGATCTAAAGTGATATAATAGAAAAATTTCTATAGAAATTAAAAAACTAGATAGATTAATCAATAATAATTATTGTTACCTTCATAATACTAGGTAACATTTTGAAAAAACTTTTCCTCACTTTTTAGCCTGGAGATAACTCTTAAAATGAACATGATAACAAGGCTTCAATTATGATTCTCAATATTTCTTATGAAAAGCATAATAAAGAAGTTGATTCATGTGAGCAAGTGATGATAAGTGATTCCAACCCACACAACACTCGCTACCGTAAACTTAGTGATATTATAAATATCACTCAATAATAATCTAAGAATAATACTTTTACAACTCTAAGCAAAAGAGTTCCTAGTCAAAATAACATGAATAACTAAATGGGATCTTCTCAAGTAAATATTTAACAATAATTAAATCCATCTTCTATACTTAGAAGAATCTCACTTCAACATGAAATTAAAGATGAACACAAAGTTTATGATCTAGTTGAAGATTTAAAAAGAGTTTAAGCTAATATTTTAACATATGATCTTTTACATCTTAATGAAATAAAAGATGTAATCAAAAAGGTGATTAATATTCCTAAAACTAACAAAGAAAAATCTCATGTGATTGAAAACAAGTTCATTTTCTAAAAAGTCCAAATTCTTTATCAATACAAAATTCAGCAAGTTTTATTGTAAATAAGAAAGATCAACCTTCTTTTTTGGAGATCTCGATCATTTTAGATAAAAACATTTACAACTCTTAATTGTAAAATGTTTGGAGCACAAATGATACCACAAACAAGAAGTATCATACAACTTGATGAATCCAACATACCCATGATGGGATAATTAAAAGGAGTGAAATTAAAACTAAATTAATACCCTACTTTCACATGTTAAATGGATATTTTAGTAGTTGATATGCAGTCAACTTATATTATTCTTTTATTGTGAACTTTGGAAGCCCAATTTGGGGACTTCTTTAGATCAAATCTCTCAAAATTATTAATTCTTATTAAAGGAAAATCCAAATATGCTATCATTTTCAAAGAACCTTTCTAGAAACATGTGGGAACAACTTCTAATCAATAGAATCAATTGCTACAAAACCAAAAAAATAATAATCTTTTTATCGGAGTTATTGAAGTTGGACTTGGCAAGTATGTTATAAATGACAATGTAAGTGACATTTTAGAAATAAATCCTTTTACCTATACAAATTCTACATAATATTACCAAAATTTTATATAATTTTAGGAAAACTATGAAGATACATTACCTTATCATCAACATGATAGGAAAACTTTCCTTTTTGATGATCCTCCATCATTAGAAAAAGACAAAGATATAGTAGAGATTCTAACTATTGAAACATTAAAAAATGGGCCAATCTTTGATGATGATCATTGCTAGATTGACTAAAGAGTGAATTTTTTTTTATTATACTAAATTAAGAACTTTGATATCGATAGTAGATGGTGCCTCTTTAAAGAAAGGATGTGGAGTCTAATCATGCTTATACCTCTTGTTAAGGTATCTATCCTTAAAGTGGTTAATTTTACACAACCAATGACAAACTATGTAGTTGAGTATAAAGCACATATACATGGGATCAAGCTAGCTCAATATTATGACTGTTCTTGGAAATTACATAAAGCATATATACTATAGATATAAAAAATTAAACTAAAAACATTTAAGAAAACCTAAACATTTCTAATTCTTGAAATAGAACTAGAATTTATGATATAAGAAAAATATTTTTAAGTAACACAAAGAAGAATACCACCTCTTCCAACTTCATCATTTCCAAAAATGTACATTCATTTAGGCATAAAAAAATTAGCCATCAAAGTAAAATAAAAACCGCCTATTTTAACCTCTTGAAGACACAATAAAATTAGAATTCTAACAATGATATCAAAAAATTACTTGTCATAGGGGATCTAAAAATCTCTAAACATCCCAAAAGATAAACTTCATAACTTAGTTCCTTCTTCAATATCTGTAATAAGAATAAAAAGGATTACTTTGCCCAAAATTAGAAGCAACAGGCTAATAGTTTTGATAGTAACATTATATAGAGTTCCTAAGTTCTTGCACTTTAGGAGTATTCCATATAATGTATTAATTCTTTCATCTAAGTATAACAACCTCCTAAAATCACTATATCATTCTTTAGAACCTAAGGCTTCTTGGGTATTAGAATTTGAAGGTAGCATCTTCTTTACTTTTTTTTCCTAAAGTTGTTTTACTTTTGTCCCTTCATCTTCTTAAAAATTTACTTGATTTTCTAAGAGTTGATTTGAAGAATTCTCAATCCCTTTTTTATAATTTTTTGGTGATTAGTTTGAGATATTAAAACCCTTGTGAGATGGCTCATGGCAATAAAAACATCATTAGGAATGGTAAGATGAGAAATGTTTTTTGCTTTAAAATATTCCCTTTGCTTTAAATCTAGTTCTACACAAACCCTTCAAGTTGGTTAAGCACAAAAACCACTTTGTTTTTCTAAAAATTAGCACTTTACAATCATACTAACAATGGTTGTGATTAGAGGAAAATAATTATAGGAAAATTATGGAAATCAATCCAAATTGGCAAAATATTTTTTGGCAATTTATCAGGATCAAAATATTCTTTCCATTTACATAAAACTATAAAGATATCATTGCAAAAACCATAGAGTATTCTTAATCATGTTATTTGTATATTTCTTTGATTTAAATTAAATAGGGAAAAATCTTTTATCAAATTTAGAATAAGGAAATTGTGAATACTTCTACAAGTCCAATGGGTTTTCATTCAACCATTCAAAATTGATGCAGGTGGAACCCTTCCAGTGAAGGATCTAATAGCATAGTGTTTTGAGAAATCCTAAATGATTGCATCAAGAAAAAGTATCTAGTAGAGTGAAGCAAGTATTAATGGCATGAGATTCAATCCTTGTTCTTGTATAATTAAACACAATGTTCCCATTCACATCTATAGTTGAATCTTCTATGCAAGCCATAGGGCTTGTAGATCCATAAACATTTATATCAATGGAAGTTATGTTATGCTTATCCAAGATCGATGGAAGCTCAATTTACTAGAGCCTAGTTCATAAGGATGTGACTTTGTTAATAATATTATTTGATCCATTTTTACTATAAATAAAAAAATTACAAAAATAAAAATTACTCTAAGATAAGGCTAACCACTAATGTGATTGAAAGTAAACTTCTAGAATGATAAGTATCTACTTCATTTACTTACTATCACATTCCTAGGTTTACGCATTAACTACTAGGTAACTAAGTTAACCATGGCTAGCACTCAAGGTCTTGATGTACTTATTCTACTTTAATAATAATGATGAGAAATGCAAATGTAAAAATTAGACAAAATTAGCTATTAAACTACATTAAAATATAAGTCTAATATAAGTTAAAATATTACAATGTTCTAGGATTTAATCTCAATCTTTATTGCCAAAGATGGGTACATCCAAGCATAAGCACTCAAATAAAGACTTTGTCAATTGACTTAGAATACATATTATAGGTACTTGTTGATTACTACAAGTTACAAAAACAAATTACAAGAATTTTACTACTCTAATCAAAAAATTAATATCAATGGACCATTAGATCATGTATATCTATAGACAATCTAACTAGTTGTATTGATACATCTATGGTAGTGCAAATAGCATTGCATTGGCATATGCACTAACATAGATGTGTTAGCATAGTATCTAAAAATTGGATTCTTTGAATTCATCATACTATTATGACTAACAAAAACCTTTTTATAGCAAATTATACAAAATGTATGCAGGTTGATTACAAGATTGGTGAGCTCATGCTGACTAGACTAATTAACTACAAATGCCAAAATTTACAAAGACATTAATGGGATTTATAATATACATAGCATCAAATCCTTATATATATTTTTTCACATTTGATTAATGTAGTTGAATTTTTCTTTATTATTCTTATCACACTTTCTCTGTACAATTGCTCAGTGCATTATGATGTCTAGTTATGTATGTGTAAGTATGTTTTAGTTAGGGTGTGTATAGACTAGTTAGTACATGCTGATATATATATATTTTATAGTGTTTTATAATTGTTCCTATAAAAATGTTCTCTCACTCATCTACAAGAACACCTCTATGAATCACACATTTATGCATGTGACTTATGGTTGTAAACAATCTTAATAGATCTTCTAATTGATAAATCAACGATTACTAAATGAAAAGGTACAATTCTCCAATTGAATATGAACTTAACCTACCACTCTTAATCTCTGAATGTTAGGGAAATCAATAAATAACTATGCATCAAAAGAATCTAATACATAGAAGCATGGAATTGAGAAGTCATGATTTAGAATGGATTTAGATACATGTGACTCTGGAAAAGGTGTGTATGGGTTTGTAATCAAGAATGTGAAAGCTAAACAAATTAAAATTTATTTATTAAAAATAAAAATTACAACTCTCACGAATATTTATAATTCTTAAACTAAGCATAGAGAACTTGGGAATTTTCAAATAAGTAAATGTGTTTTTGCATTTACGTTTCATGAAATAGTGCTAAGGATTTATGTTTATAGGTAAAATATTTTTCTATTACCATCAAAATATTTATTAAAAGTAGAAAAAATTTTATTAAACATACTTGCTACAATTTTACTATGCTTCTATACAATTTTACTATGCTTCTATACAATTTATACCAGATTCACAAATCCCCACTTCATAGATAAATAATGATGAACTTAATAATAAAATCGATGAGATCTAAGTGACATGAATATACTTAAAACAACTAAAAAATTTTTAAAAAATAATAGATTAGAGATCAACATGTGGGATACAATTTTTATTTTCTCTTCCCAACAAAAAAAAAGAGCTTTATTCAAAGAATTGATAAAGTTTTACCTTCTATGGAGGACCAAGAGCCACAATGTATGGGGCACAAGTTGAAGTTTCATATTGAAAAATAAACCTTAAACTATAAGCTAAAAATTAATTTTAAATGATGGATCTTGGTGTCTTACAAGTTGACAGATGAACACAAAGTTTTTCGGTGTTGTTTGAGGTTGATTTGGGGTCAAAATAGGGTTGTTTTTGGATGTTATTCTAGAAATGATGCTAGGTGATGAAATGATGCATGCATCATGATGCTAATGATAGGGTAGGTGACACTCACATTGGTGTCAACATGCTTACATGTGCTACCAGTGACATAAGTACCAATACCAAGCTAACAAAGTATAGATGGAGCAAGGATGATTATGAGCATACAAGTGATGTAAGCGATGTAGATGTTGGTGCTCTAAGATCTCTCAAATTTCAAAAAAGTGTTTTAGAATATTGAAAAATAGCCTTGAAATAATGTTAAAACCTAGTAATTATAATTCTAGGATTTTCTAAAATGCATGAGAATATATTTAGAAACTCAAAGTTCACTTTTGGTAATCTAGGATAGTGTGTGTTGCATTAGTGATGCTGGATGGCATTGGCTAGTGTCATCACCTACATTAGTGTCATAAAGAATGTGATTCAAACCATCCATCTTCTTCATAATCTATCTTTATCAAATTTTTATAATAGCCTCACTTATCTTATTAACAAAATAAAATAAAATCCCTAATAAGCCTTATTATGATGAGGTTAAAATGCCTTAAATCTTTCTATTCCAAGATTTGTATGTTCTCTACTATAAATGATTCCCCATATTATGAAGTTTAATAAGAGAGCTTTTATTTTTACAATTATTATTTTAGTTTGTATGTTGTTTTTTATTTATGTTCTCTCATTAGGATACTAAGTTCCTTAATTCTTTCTTTTGATATTAAAGCTAGGTTGTTCGTAGAAGCCTCTACACATCATTACACAAAAGAATGTCGATAACATATTTCTTTAGCTCCCTATTTTTACTAGAGTAGATTATGAGTACTTGGCATCCAAGATGAAGATCTTCTTGATCTCTTAATATCTATGGAATTTGGTTTCTTTAACCTTTAATGATATTATAGATCCTAAAACATTTAGAGCCCTTAATGATAAGAAAAATATTACCTGTGATGAGTGGCTAGATACCCTTATGCCCAACCATACGAATATGAGCATTCATGCACGATCTAGTTAAACTCCAAGGATTAAGTGCTTATGCGCTTACACAGAACAAGGATGAGCTATGCAGTCGTTGTCTTCCCAAGCTTACTTGTAAGGCACAATTATATGGTTAAGTAAACTTGAGGTATATGATTTTTATGTTTTTTATGTTTTATGTTCTCTGTGCTTAAAATAGAGAAATGAAATAATTTAGTAACTAATTTGATTTAACTAATCAACTATTCTCTAACTAGTCCTAACACCAACATCCTTTCCCACTCTGCGGACACATCTTAAAATAGTGTAACACTACTGGGATTACCAAATGCTAGTCGTTACTAGGTTACCAAGTGTTCCCATGTATGCTCAAAGTGGTCATACTGAGTGTGCTAAATCGTTGATAATTAACAATTCAATAGAAATAATATTGATTAACTAATGAGAGCATCAAATAATAGTAAATAACATTAAATACAATAATTAAGCTATTCTGAATGTTGCAACGTTTATCACAAAGTTTGTCTTTATTTCCAAACACAAGGTGTGCTTAGGTACACAATGCTTGAATAAAGATTCATTCACTTTATGACTCCTACTGTGGACATTCAAAAATAATTCTAACTTTGGAAAGGAAAAACTACAAGAGTTTGGCTAAGGGACTAAAAACTAATGCCAAACCAAGTGTCTATGTCTCTTATTTATAGACAATGAGATAGGTTCTGACATTGCATGTCTGATATCACTTCAACACCCCCAATATCACATATTCAATATCGAGCGTCTGATATTGAGGCTCATCATACCCTCATGACAGAATGAAAACTTATCATCAAGTTCATTATAAAATATTGGGAAGGTATGACATTATTGACTGAATGACAACTGATGATGACATGGAATGACAGACTCAAAGTGCCCAATGAATGGATTGACAAACATATTACAGCATTGGTGTTCATAACCATTGTGGTGAACACTATACATAGATGACATCCAAACCCTCATTTGATAGCTTGAAGAGAGAGAGAGAGAAAATAAAATGAGGTGTGTTGCTTCCGATGTCAAGAATGTGCACATTGTTGTTTATCCATGGCCACATGACCAAGCTTGTTCCTTGCATACATTCTCTTGCTCCAGTCCATCTTGAGTACTCCCTCCTATCCCAACCCATTGTTCATGGGATCACCATCTACACACATAACACAATCACAAATTAGTAAGGATAGATAAGATATAATGTAGTTAATACCTTGCCTTGGTATGAAGCATGTTGGCTAGGTTGTGGGTATGGTAGATACTAGGTTATAGGTTTGTAAGTGATAACTAGCTAAGGTGTAGGGGTGAGATAAGTAATGGAATGGAAAAATTTGCGATAGGCCCCCACAACTAAGAACGAACCTCCAGTAGCAATAGGATGGAAAAGGAAAGAACAAGAAAGATTAAAGGAATAACAATGGTGAAGCCAATAAAATGCATAGAAGGGAAGAGAAAAATAGATGTCACAGATGGAGTGAAATGAGAAATAGTTGATTACAAGAAATTTTTAAGGGAAAGAACTTTATAATTGCACCAAAAAGGAATGCTAGTGGATCCTCCCCAAAGTAGGCTCATGCCCTTTATGCCCTAACAAACCCATAAAATAAAGAGTCTATAGGCTCTAGGAATGATAGATGGACACAATAGTTAAGAATTTACCCAAAAATAACAATGCCTAAACCAAGATATAGACTAATCATAAAACTGGCAATGAGGTGGAATATGGAAAGCAATATGGAAAGAGAAGAGAGAATGCAATGGAATCCCAAAATCAAGGTTTTGTAAATCCCCTTGTGTAGTATGTGAATAAGGTGACTTAATAAAATTTAGCCCAAATCTAGATTAAAACTAACCACATCCAGTGACCTCGCATCAACACACTTGACCAACCCATCCTCCTGAAGCAACAAGAATGCTTTCACAGAGCAACCACCATCCCAAAAAGAGAAGAATAGAGAAGCAAGAAGTGAGAAAGGGCCTTAGCTAGAGGGAACCTTTAGGCATGGGTAGCATGTCTTTCCAGTGCCATAACCAGTGCTTGTAGCCCATGTTTCTTTATTATGTCTAAGGGGTGTGCTTTGAATTCCCACTAGTTTTTTTTTTTTTAAGTGAGAACCACATCATGCAAAGACTTATTTGATTCATTCAACTTCTTGATATTAGTCGACAACAAAATGGTAGAAAACCTATGAAAAACATCCAAGTACCTAAGAGAATAGGCAGCACAAATGTGTCCAATCCCCTTGAAGTCACATCCTTTTCAATCCATTTGAATCTTTCTTTGGTTTGGAGAATACTAAGCCACAAATTCATTAATAGGTTTTATTGGGAAAAAGGATCATTACATTTCCAAAACAAAGGGAGACCATAGAGTTGAATGGATGAATGGATGACATGGATTCATTGCCTGTTTTATCAAAAGAAACCATATCTTAGTACCAACATTAAAAAGTCAAGGTTAAAGACCAAACATTAGTGATCAACACCATTATAATACAATCCACCATCATGAGCACTTATTATGTGACGAGTGAGAATAAATGAAACAAAATGGAATAAAGAAAGAAATGGTAAAAATGTAAACAATGGTATAAAAAAAATAAGTAAATATGAAAAATGTGTAAAACAAAGAGATAAAAGAAACTAAGGGCTTAGAATAATTAGCATGGGTGGCCATCTCCCCCACGATTGAGTTCAAATCAAGAGATCCGAAATAATGAGCATGGTTGTCCATAAGCAAAGGTAGAATTAATATTGGTTGTTTTGGACTCATGGAAGGGTTTGATTTGCTAGATATTAACCAATAATCTCTTATTTAGGCTTCTAGGTTTATAGATCATCATGGCCCTTGAAGAAAAAGTTTCATGAATGATATAAGGTCCTTCTCTCAGCATTTGAAATTTATTTCGTTGTGGCACATGTGCGGGATTCAAATAAAGAACCTTATCTCCTAGTTGGTATTTGACTTTTATAATTTTTAGGTCATGATGTTGTTTGTTGAAGGCCTAGTGCAATTTGTTGGATGACAAGGAAACTAGTCGATTTTTATCTAGCAAGTTAAGATTCATCAACCTTTCTTTTTATGCTAGACTAAGGTCCAAGTTAAGGTCACATGTTATCGATAGTGTATGGAGCTTAGCTTGGATAAGAAGTATTGGAAGTTTATCGTACACTAACTCATAGGGAGAATAGCCTATAGGGAGTTTCCATGTGGAGCAGTGGGCCCAAAAAGCATTGTTTAGTTTGGTGCTCCAGTCTCACCTATAATTGCTAATGGTTCATGTTAAAATTTTTGTAATTTCCATATTGGTGACTTTGGCTTCACCATTCTCTTGATGATGATATGGTGTAGTTAGTTTATGCTCAACTCCTAAGCATTGCATCAACTTTTGAAAAGTCGCACTTGTAAAGTGTGTACCATTATCAGAAATAAGTGCACAAGGCACACCAAACCTATTTACGATTTCTTGTTGAACAAATCGTGCAGTGGTAGATGATGTATAGTTGGTAATAGTGATTGCTTACCACTTTGTAAAATAGTCAACAACAACAACAATGTATGTTTTTCCATTGGACATGAATGTAATAGACCCCATAAAATCAATTCCCCATATGTTGAAGGGTTCTATGGGTTGAATCTATTGTTGTGGATCCTCCATTCTAGTAATCATTCCCCCATCATGTTGGCAGCACTCACAAGATTGGACAAAATTATGGGTGTCCCAAAACAATGTAGACTAATAATATCCTACAAGTAAGATTTTAATAGTCATTCATCTCCCAGCGTAATGACCCCCACAAGGGCCCTCATGACCATCTTAGAGGACTTGAAATTGATCTACATTAGGAACACATCATTGGGACATACCTTTTAAAGGTGCCTATTGATTTCCATGAAGTGTTTGACTTGGTGGAGAAACTGTTGTTTCTTTTTAACATCTAGCCCTTGTGGTGTTTCTTGCATGAGAAGATAAGTAAGAATGCTACTATACTAGTTTGTATCTATGGGTGATTGATTGTTTATTACACTTGCAAAGAGGAGTTCATTAGGGAAGCGATCAGAAATTGGGTATTCGTCCTCTTTGTTGTTCCATTACAATTGAGATAAATAATCAACTACAACATTCTCAGTACCTTTATGATCTACTATCGTGATATCAAACTCTTGCAAGATCACCAACCATTGTATGACACGAGGGCTCACCATTGGTTTATTCATAAGGAACTGAGTTGCACTATGATTTGTATGTATAAATACCTTATAGCCTAATAAATAGTGCCTAAATTTTTCTAGTGCAAACACCACAACCATTAAATCTTTTTCTGTTATGGTATAGTTGCATTGTGCACCAGCAATAATTCAACTTGCACAATGAATGTAATAAGGATATTTTTGGTCATCTAATTGTGTAAGTACGGCTCCTAAAGCAAAATTGGATGCATCAATCATTATATGGAATGGTCTAGACTAGTTAGGATCTTGTAGAATGGGTGTTTCTACAAGCCTCTACTTCAAGGTTTGGAAAGCTAGCTCACATTCCTTGGTCCATTCAAAGGGTATGTCCTTCTTCATTAGTTCTACCAATGGTTTTGCAATCTTCAAAAAGTTCTCGATGAAACATCTATAATAGCCAGTATGTCCAAGGAATGATCAAACATCTTTTACATTTTTAGGTTGACGAGTGATTCCTTGGATGATTTTAATTTTTTTAAGATCTACCTCCATCCCTATTTGTGAAATTTGGTGCCCTAATACAATGTCCTCTTGGACCATTAAGTGGCTTCTTACTAATTGAGCCTTAGGTTGGTTTCAACACATCATTTCAATACTTACTCTAATCAGTCCAATGCTTATTCAAGTCTACTCTGTAGGTGGAGAAATCATACATAAAAACCTCCACACCATTTCCAATTTTCCGCTAAAATATACTAAGAACCAAACATTGAAATGTTGCTAGAGCATTGCACAAGCCAAACGACATCTACCTATATGCAAATGTCCCCTAAGGACTTGTGAATGTAGTCTTAGCTTGGTCTTCTGGTGTTATTTGAATTTGATTGTACCCACTGTAACCATCCAAAAAACTATAATAATAATGCCCTGCAATGGTATCTAAAACTTGGTCAATGAATCACAATGGGAAATGGTCCTTAAATGTTTCCATGTTTGATAGCCTAAAGTCTATACATACCCTCCATTTACCACATTTTTTAGGCACAAGACTAATGGACTAACCCATTCACTATCAGCAATGGGGTAGATGAACCAGGCCTTTAGAAGCTGTTTAATTTCTTCTTTAATCACTTGCTAAAGCTTTGGATTCATTCACCATTGCAATTGTTGTCAAGGCTTCATAGAGGGATCAATGTAAATCCTATGTTGGCATATATTAGGATCTATTCTAATTAATTCGGGTTATGACTAAGTAAAGGATTTTGACCATTTGTTTATCATCTTTAGTAGTTTTTCTTTTTGTTGAGGAGCAAGCTTAGCATTAATGATGACCAATTTTCATTCTCGAGAAATGTATACTCCATACTGATGGGCAACAATTTTAATTTGAGGGGCTCTTGCTTAAAATTTTCAGGGATTTCCAGCTTTCCCCAATTGATATTTTTGATGTCAGTACTTGGAAGTTGGCAGTGGACTTACTCTAATGCATCTATGCTATCAATATAGACACAAGTCAAGCTCTTAGTTGGTTCCATGCATATAGTGGAATTGCTCTCTTGGTCCACTATCAGCCACTAGGTGCCTTCCTGTCTTGTGGTTGCTACATACAGGAATCTTTGTATGTTAGTCACTTATGCAAATTGATTGCATGTAGGCAATGTTAAGCATTGTACAAACCAATCCTTATGCATGTAGTTGCACCCTGTGTCACTATATGTGATGCATGAAACTTTGTTCTTCTCAATCTTTCCAAATGTATTTTTCTTTGATATCTCTAAGGAAAGATCTCATATGCCTAGGTGTGCATCAATCGTATTTAGCCATGCTCTTCCCATTATGATTAGGAGGTATCCCTTATAGTTGTTGACTTGAATCACTAGGAAATCAGCTGGATATGACCACCCACAAATAGTGGTGATAATTTCCTCAACTAGTCCCAGTGGAATAGTGATGGACTAGTCAACCAACTCTAAGTGAATATTACTCTTATTTAGTAGAGGCAAGTCCCAGGCTTTATACATTTCATGAGAGATTAAGTTAACACCAGAACCTAAATCCAAAAGAGCTTTAAAGGGCTTATTTCCAATGATTTTTAAATAAATAAGAGGACCTCTAGGATCAGAGAATTTCCTAGGAAGATGACCAACTTTAATCCAATCAGTGATGGCATGAGTCAACATGACCGTGTGCATTAAGTGTGATTTTTGATTTGAAGGAAGCTTTGAAGATTCAAATGATGATGAGGTGTTTGGATAACTATCCACTTGTGATTGCAAGGACTTGGTTGGACTATTGGTTCTAAAGAAATGGCTCTTCTTTGATTGGTTATCCAAACCAACAATAGGTTGAGGGTTGATAGCCCTTGTAGTGTTACATTGCTGTAGCTGGGCAGGAAGCTCGCCCTACATAGTTGGAGCAGGTGGTAATGCAACTAAGGGTGGAAGGGATGTAGATGGATGAGAAGGATAGTATGTATGTAGAACATCACCCCAAGGATAAGAAGTTTTATAGTACTTGAGGGCTTGGTAGTGAGGTTGAAGAACAATGTGGCTAGTAGAGTCATCTGGAAAGATCGACTGCTGAACATAATACCCGTATGGGTCAGGTTGATGGTAAGGGTACTGTTGATGTGGTGGTGGCATTCCCCATGATTGTGGGTGTTTCCACCATTGATATTGTGCATTCGGTTATGGTGAAGCTCCACTCAAATAATATGTCAAGGGTTCGTGGAACTGCCTTGGGTTACCTTGCAGATAAGATAAACTTCTGGGTGTTTGTCGTCTGTTTAATTGTGGATTTAGTGCATACACCCCAGACTCTTACAGATGTGACACTACTAGGCAACATCCTTTAGATGGTCATATTGGCATATATCACATCCATCATCACTATCTATGTTCAAATCCACAACCTCTTCAATGATGACAACCTTGTCCTTACCTTTATTACGTGCATACTCAACTTCTTTCTTTTTCCTTCTCTCTCAATCACTACTTGGTTCTCTAGACTCCTCTACTATTTTTAGGATAGTTTGAAATTTTTCATCTAGGAAGTTCCACATTTGAATTACCTTTGTTGATACTTCTAATGCAAATTTTTGAATGTGCAAAGTCTTTCTACTCACCATCTCCTCAAGTGGTGACTCTTCCTCATCTTCACAAAATCTAATTTCCTTCTTTCAGAGGGAAGGATCTCTATTGTACTTCTCCACACTTTCTCTTTTCCTCAACTCACCTTCCTCCTTGGCAACTTGCTCCAAAAATCTTGGTATTTAATGGGCTCTAAGCTCATATAGCCTTCCTTGGGCATAAGTCCCAAGGGTTCATCGTGTTTCGTACTAAGCCCATCTATGAGATGGCGTAGTTGTTCCTTTTGCGAGTAACCATGGCCCAGGCAACAATGTAATAATGAATAATATCGAGCCATGGTAGCATCCAATGGTTCATGTCCTCCTTGTTTCCATCCTTGGATTTGCTTACGCAAGTTAGACACTTAGGACTACGTTTGATACTTATCGTTGAATAGCTCTAACATGGTACTCCATCGATGAATGGATTCCGATTCTAAGGACCAGTACCAGCTTTCTACTTTCTTGATCAGTGTCCATGGAAAAAAATTTAGTTTTTTCCACTCATTTTCTATATAATGCAAGGCACATGCATCATAGAATGCTTGTAGATGGTTTTGAGGATCAGCATTATATCCCCCTTCAAATCATGGGATGTTATTCATGTCTAGTCTTTTGATCCTACTGTTCTTCTAGTGCCTTGTTGGAATCCTAATGGCCTCTATTATATCTAACATACTTTAGGTGGAGAGTAGGGGGTTCATTGTGATCATACTGTCTATGGTGTCTATGATGCCTATGTTGTTCCCTACTCTCCCTTCTTTCATGATGTGTTTCTCTGAAATGCCCTCATCCCCTTTCTCGACTATTTTTTCTATGATCTCTATTTCACTTACCATTGTCCTCATGGTCTTTCCCTTTGCAACTTCAGATCTTGAAGGAGAGGGGGAAGGAGATGATGAAGGTAAAGAGGAAGGAGGACTAGCACCATGATGGTGGTTGTCACCTTCTCTTTTGTGGTTGCGACCTCTATCATGATTACGATCAGAATGTCCATCATTGTCATGCATTCATGTTCCTTTTCCAAATCTTTTGTGTCTATTGGTACCAGAACCTAGGTTATGAATAGTTGAGTGAAGATTTTGATACATAACTCATTGACTAAAGTCAACGAGAGGAACATCATTTTGTGGAAAACCTCCCAAGACAAGTTCACCATCCTCATTTTCACTTAGGACATATGGGACATCCTGAGACCACTTCCCCTTCATGGATTTGTAATGTCTCTCCTATTGTAGATCTCTTTGCCATTGTTCCTCTGTGGGTCGATAATCTCCTAAATCTTGCTCATGCATAACATACTCTGATTGTAAGTGCTGCATACTGATTCATGTGAGAGCATGAAGAAGCATGCTTGGGATTGAGCGATCAGGAGGTAGCACTATGTTACATTCTAAATCACACCATCATAGTTGTTCATCCTAGTGGAGGATAAAGGTAAAGTCTAGTGTATACTCATTAGGATGAGTGTACACCAACCGAAACTATTGGGGTACTAGCAGAATATCATGTGCACTCCACCTCTGATTGTTCATGGTGTCAAACCTAGTTGGTGAAGCACTCTCATAAGAAGAAGAAGACATGATTGGTTAGTTAGTGTGCAATACCCTTTTCTTGTAATTATAAGATAGTTAATTCTAAGGGTTCATTCCAACGATGGAAAGGATTTCCTAAGTTCTAATTAGCACTCAAACAACAAAATCCCTAGCAATGGCGCCAATGATAAGTGGCTAGGTACCCCCTATGCCCAACCATACGAATACGAGCATTCACATGTGATCTGGTTGAACACCAAGGATTAAGTGCTTATGTGCTTACACAAAACAAGGATGATGATGAGTCGTGTTTTGGGTGACCACGATATCATAGCCCAACTGCAATATCGGATACGTGATATCGCAGTCTATCTCCTCATCTATAAATAAGAAGTAGACAGATCAGTTATTATCATTAGAGTTTTAGAGTTAGTTTTGATTTTAGTTCTTGTTTTTCCTCTCAACCCTTTTCCTCTTCGTGTATGCCCACAGTGTGATGATTGTAATTGTACGGCATCCTTTATTCGAGTGTGACGTACTTGGACACATACATGACCAGAAATAAAGATTGAGATTACTTCATCATTGCATCATTCACTTAGTTTAATCATTTAATTAATTGTTATTTACTTCTTTCCTAGTTAATCTCTTCTCACCCTTAAACTCATGTTAAAACGTGGAATGAGTACGACTTGATTATGAGCACTTAAGTGTGACTACTTGGTAACCTAGTGACGTACCTAGGATCTGCGCTTGGTAATCCTAGTGGTAGTCGTGCACGAAGTGAGGAAGTCACATATAAATTCACACATAATTTCACAACCATGCCTCTCCTACAAGACTATGACAATGCCACACTTAGTGAGGAAGTTCATTGGAGAACCAACAAACTATATGACAATGAAGATTGGAGTACGCAACCCAAGGTGTGGATTTCTTATGAACCCAAATGAAAGCAACATCATCCTAATACATGAAAGTATAACTTACCCGATGACGATGAATCCCCACTAGCCACTACAAGCTTAACGCAAATACAATAGGCTATTCAAATCTCACGTAGGCATCGTAAAGAGAGTCGTCTACCCAGGCTCGATTAAACAACTTTCCCAATTTCTCAGGAGGCTATGAATTAGATCTACATCAACATTTACAAGCCTTCTATGATGCCTATACATTGAAAAACATTGATAACGATTGGCAAAAACTCAAGCTCTTCCCTATGACACTCATTGGCCAAGCAAAAGTATGATA
>MNCI01018369.1:165197-176356 GCA_015680685.1 Gnetum montanum
TTTCTTGCCATTCACGCAGGGGAGTTTTCAAATATTTTCTCTACGACTTTCGATTGCGTGACCCTTTCTTTCATATTCATATCTCACTCATTGGTACTCTAATTTTAATTCTGTCTAAACCTGCTTGTGTTCAGCTTAGTCATGGGGGAGGGACAGCTACCAAATAACGCTTAACATTTTTGGAATTTATCACTGCCAAAAGGACATTATTAAGGATAATTAGTTGTAAATTAAGAATAAAATGTGTCAAAAAAATAATTTAATCCTTTAGGTACACCGGGAAATTAAAATTGGAAACCACCTAAGTAAAATGGACTCATTATTACAATCTTTTAGGAAATATCACATGGAGATAAACAAATGAATTAATTAAGGCAAGAAGTAAGGTATAACTTAATTTCAAAAACAACTTTACTAACGCTTGACCCCATGTGATTACAAATGGCCCCGAAACGTGGACAACAGGAAGGTCCTACTCAAGGTGGAAGTAAACGACCTAGGAGAGGTGGAAGATAAGATCCTACTGGACAACATGTAGAACAGGAGGAACAATTACTCAGTATTCATCAAGAGGATCCTCCTACCATAGAGTCTGGGCAGGCAAAAGGAGGAACTGCTGCAGCGCCTGAATAGGGACAACATCTCATGTTGCCCCAAGATTTTATTTAAGCCATTCATGAAAAGTCCACATTCGCTGTGGTGATTATGGAGTTAAACTTTGAATATTTTGCAAAGTTCTCTCCTAAGGCTATTAGGAACTGCCTCAAAGGGTCTCCCTTATGGCCTACCCTCTTCAAAAGTGGTGCCTGGTACCTAGGGGAGACATACCAATTCTAGCACAATAGAGAGCAAGGCACCACTGTTAACATCTGTGGTGTGTCTGTCAATTCCTCCATGCAGACCATTTTGGAAGTATTAAACCTTTTGAATATAGGGCCCAAGGTTGCTCTGTTATCCACCTGTTCTAACCTCGATGTGCCACAGCATTGGTTGGAAAGGGTGTATGGCAAAGATAAAACATTTGGTGAGTTGACGATGGAAGAGAGGATCTACTTTAAAATTGGAACATATCACCTCTTCCCCACAAAGGGCTTAAAAAGAATATCAATGTATGTGGTAAGAGGATGTGCAATGTTGATGGAAAAGGTTAACGCTAACCTGCCCCATCTATATTTAACGGAGATCCTAAGGCGGTTCAAGGAACGGAAGATAGGGAAGCTTGCCTTGCCTTTCCCTTGTCTTAACAGAAAGCTGTGCCAACGTGTTGGTATCAAAGGATACACTAATGATGTCCTTTGAAAAGCCCAGACTACTTCATATGCTGAATTGTTAAAGTCACCAACTCCAAGGAAAATCACTGATGAGACGCTGGGACCAGAAGAAGAAGAAGAACAAACGACTGGACCAACTGCAACTCAACTTGTAGGACCCAGCCAACCTCCAAGTACAGTACCCAGCCAACCTCCAAGTACAGTACCCAGCCAACAACAAGAAGCAGGGCCTAGCATAGGCCAGGATTAGCCACCACTGCTGCAAGACTACAGATCATCGATGAGTCATCTTAGGGCCATCGCTAAGATGATCAGTTGGGGAAGTCATGATGACACAAATCTCTTCCGCATCATTGACGATGCCATTCAGCCCACTATTTCTTTGGATCACACAAGGGGTGAAGTGTCTATCCACACAGGAGGAGGGGAAAGTAGTTGGTCACAACAGATCTCAGGAAATGCAGTATATTTCTAGGTGTAATTAGAAACTGGTGAAGGGGCCACTGTGGTGGTCATGCAACACCAAGATGCCATGAGAGCCATAGAAGTGGTTGCAGACCACATCAAAGAATCATTCAATGTACCTATTGTGCCACCAGTAGATCTCACAGGAGCACGGGATGCTCAAACTTTGGCTGGAACCTCAATGTCTCCTATGGAACATGAGGATGTACTTGATCGATTGCTACAAACAGGAAAAGTAATGTCGTCCTTGTTTGACATCCCTCAGGATGTTACGGTAATTCAATCAAACCTTATTTCCATGAAAGGGAATTTGGTTTTAATAGAAGTGAGGGCTGAGCATGCTGAAGCAGAGGTGTACAAATTACAAGAGCAGCTCGTGGCCCTACAAGCAGCACAGTGGGATCCTTCACAATTTTTTCCCACAGACCAGTTGGACAGCTTTAGAACTGAGTAACTAACCAAGTTACTAACAAAGAATAAAAAGGTGGCTAAAGAAAAAGAGAAGGCTATTTGGGATGCCTCTGCAGCACAGGCGCAAACTCATGCGCATCTCAAAGCACTCAATGTCTTACAGGAGGAAAACAAATAGCTTATTGTCAACAACCTTCGATTGACCACCGTGGAGAAGCAAAAGAATGTTCTCGAAGGACATTTCCATCAGTTTCCAGAACCATTCATCCAGGTCAACCAAGATATAAGTCGTTTAGCCAAGGATACTTGAACCCTCTCAATGGAGGAGGTATGCGCAATCCGCCAAAAGACAACCATTAAAATAAGCACGTGGCAAAATGAGGCTAAACAACATGAAAAACTGAAGGAGCACTTATGAGATCAGGTGGGGATGTACAAACAGATCCTTGAGAAGGAGATCCATATGGCCAAGGCCCATATCAATGCTATTAGTGCTCAACACACTAACTGGAGGGCCATATTGACACATATGCCTTTTCCCACCAAGCGGAAGTTGAGAACCAAGACCTATAGATCCAAGATCTCGCAGAATACATGGAGTTGGCAAACCTGCGATATGCCAACCTTGCCATGTTAACAGCAGGGCACCCGCGAATAGAACTCAAGCAGCAAGTAGCAACCACCTATGTCAAATACGAAGTAGAATTTGCAGAACACAAGAAGTTGTTGGAAAAACTGGAGATTGCAAATTCTAAACTTGAGGTGGTCAAGGTAAGCTATCAAGGTCAAAAAGATATCGCAGCAGATTTGGCTCAATGGCTAGTGGATTTCCAAGAATACAAAGATAAAGCTAGAGCCTACGAAGAGGAACGATGGGTATTTGCAGCTTGGTATGTCAAGGCCAATCAAATGTTTCCGTAATTACCCTATTCGTGGGAAGTGCCGACTTCGTCAAACATCGGAACATTAGCATGGATGGCACAATACCCTCAAACCAAAGAGGAGAAGCTCCAGGCCATACTCCAACACCATCAAGTCTCAAAACTTGGAGCACAAGACAAAGGGAAAGCACCAATGGAGGAGCCACCACCACCAGGAACTACATGAGTTTCACAAAATTTTGTAGTTGTAGCACATTCTTTGTGTTGTGTCTTTATTCTTTTTTCATTCCACACTACGACATAATCCCGTTTTCACCATCTAATAATCTCATACCTAACCACTGTGTAATTACTATAACTTGATGATGAGTTTTCATTCAGTCATGGGGGTATGATGAGTCGCGTTTTAGATGACCGCTTGCATCCACAATATCGTAGCCCAACTACAATATCGCATACGCGATATTGCAATCTGTCTCCTCATCTATAAATAAGAGGTAGACAGATCAGTTATTATCATTAGAATTTTAGAGTTAGTTTTGATTTTAGTTCTTGTTTTTCCTCTCAACCCTTTTCCTCTCCCTATATGCCTGCAGTGTGGTGATTGTAATTGTACGGCATCCTTTATTCGAGTGTGACGTACTTGGACACGCACATGACCAGCAATAAAGATCAAGATTACTTCATCATTGCAACATTCACTTAGTTTAATAATTTAATTAATTGTTATTTACTTCTTTCCTGGTTAATCTTTTCTCACCCTTAAACTCATGTTAAAACGTGGAATGAGTACAACTTGATTACGAGCACTTAAGTGTGACTACTTGGTAACCCAGTGGCGTACCTAGGATCTACACTTGGTAATCCCAGTGGTAGTCATGCATGAAGTCCAAGGTGTGTACGGATAATCAAGGAATAAATGCTCATCGCACTTAGGCTAGTTTAGATTCTCTCACCCTCTCTCTCCTAGATTAGTGAATATTACTTTCCATTGCCTTTAGGAGCAGCATTAGATTAGAAACCCATCATACATCTCACTCTGGACTAAACCATATATGACAAAGCTAATACTAGTCCAGGTGGGGAGACAACAAACTATGACCTAAGGCTAACTATCTAGATGTCACAACTAGTCTGTCTACGGAGTTCGACCAGATCGCGTGTGTAACGCGCGTATTCGTATGGTTGAGTGTAGGGGTACCTTGCCACTCATCAAATGAGTTATGCAGTCATTGTCTTCCCAAGCTTACTTGTAAGGCACAATTGTATGGTTAAGTAAACTCGAGGCATATGATTTTTACATTTTTTATGTTTTATGTTCTTGGTGCTTAAAATAGAGAAATGAAATAATTTAGTAACTAATTTAATTTAACTAATCAACTATTCTTTAACTAGTCCTAACACCAGCATCTGTTCTCACTCTCTGGATACATCCTGAACCAATGTAACACTACTGAGATTACCAAACGCTAGTCGTTACTGGGTTACCAAGTGTTCCCATGTATGCTCAGAGTGGTTGTACTGAGTGTGCGAATTCGTTGATAATTAACAGTTCAATAGAAATAATGTTGATTAACTAATGAGAGCATCAAATAACATTAAATACAATAATTAATCTATTTTGAATGTTACAAGGTTTATCAAAAAGTTCATCTTTATTTCCGGACACAAGGTATGCTTAGGTACACAATGCTCAAATAAAGATCCATTCACTTTATGACTCCTACTATGGGCACTCAGGAATAATTCTAACTTTGGAAAGGAAAAACTGCAAGAGTTCAACTAAGAGACTAAAAACTAATGCCAAACCAAGTGCCCATGTCTCTTATTTATAGGTAGCAAGACAGGTTCCGACATCGCATGTTTGATATCGCTTCAGCACCTCCGATATCACGTATCTGATATCGAGGGTTCGATATCAAGGCTCATCAACCTAGCGGGAGAAAAGAAGAATGGATGCCAGAGCATTATTCTTTCTCAAAACAAGTTTGGTTTACATAATTTTCCAAGGATTGTAGAGTATGTTTGTACAAAACATGCATGGTATGCTCAAGAAGTAGAGTATAAAGACTCAAAATGGATCAAAATTATTAAGCTACATATGCTCAATAGAGATTTTAAGACCCTCACAATGAAGGAGTCTGAGATGCTTAATCAATACATTAGCAAAGCAAAGTAGACAATGAATGGTCTTCAAGCTAGGGGAGAAAAGTTGGAGAAATCAAATAATATGACCAAGATCCTCTACACTCTATCTAGAAAATTTAATCTAATCATCTTTCTAATTAAGGAATCTATAGATTTATCAAGATTGACCATGGTTGAGCTTGTTGTAAGCCTAAAGACCTTTGAGAACAGAATTAACCAAAGGAAAGAAACTAAAAGAAATGTATTTCAAATGGAAAAATCTAAGAAAGTTCCTCCATGCAACAATAAACATTTCAAAGAGAGTCCTCATATCAGGGACGTGGATGTGGTCATGATCGAAGAGGTGGCCATAGTATAGGATATGAACATGACTATGGTGGATCTCATGCAAGCATATCCAGAAAAAGAAAGTGGTATGGTTTTTGATACAAAGACAATGATAATAAGTCTAAGCACTAGACAAACAAATGACATTAATAAAAGGCTATAGAAATTTACATAGAAAAAGTCAACAAGTTAAAAGAAATGCTTTTCATTAAGAAATGGAGAATAAATCCTTGATCATGACAACATCTGATTAACACTTAGGTAACCAAGTTTGGTATATTAATAGTAGATGCAATCATCATATGACAAGCAACATGGCATTGTTAACCAATATGAAGGATTATTAAGAAGGTGTCACCATTGGAATTAGCACAAGAATGACAATTACTAGCATTAGATCAATGACCTTCAAGACAAATACAAGTAGCATATACACTATTTCTAATATATATTATGTTCAAAATCTAACAAAGAATTTATTAACTATTGATCAATTATGCAATAAAGGTTATAAAGTAAAATTTATAGATGATGTATGTAAAATCTCAAAACAAAAAAAGGTTAAGAAGTAGCTATTCTCTCCATGAGTCAAACTAGAATATATGAGTTATAGATGCACAAGGATATCAAATGTTTTATGGCTACATATGATGAGACGTGGCTATGGCATGCAAGATTGGATCATGTCAACTTCAAATCAATGGATTTGATACATAAGAAAGGCTTGGTTATACCTGTTGAATTCAATTAATTGTGATATTTGTGAAATTGTTAAAGCTAGAAGATTGTCATTTTCCCATAGAGAACTAGGTCACAAAATTGCCTACATCTAGTTCACATCAATTTATGTGTACCTATCTAAACTTTAAGTTTGGAAAAGAATAGATATTTGTATGATTTAGTTTATAATTTTTAAGAATAACATGGGGATATTTTTTGAAAACTAAGGATCATATCTTAGAGTCTTCTAAAGTTTTTAAAAATGGTGAAAAATAAAAATAAAAAACAAAAATTAAAAAAGATCTAAAGTGATAGGGGTAGAGAATATACAAGCTATGTATCTGAAGAGTTTTTAGGAAAAAGTATTATACATAAAAAAATTGCATCTTATACATCTTAGCAAAATGATATGGCAGAAGGAAAAAATTAAACAATTGTAGGGATGGCCAGATGTTTAATGCATTGAGGTTAGAAAATATTTTTTGAGGAGAAGCATGTGCAAAAGTTATTTACATTTTAAATAGAATACCTAGAAAAAATATTAGAAGAATCTACACCTTGTGAATTATGATTTGAAAGGAAACTAAACATATCACACTTTAAAATATTTAGATCGGTGTGTCATGTGAAAGTACTGGAGTAAAATAGGAAAAAGATCAATATCAAGGCCATGATTAATTTATTCATGGGATATGAACCATATACCAAAGCATATCGTAGTTTTGATTTAGAAGAAGGAAGCAAGATATTTATTTTATGGAAGATACATTATATGGTCTGCAAAACACATTATATTTATTTTCTGTAAAAATATTGTAGAAGTTTTTGAGCCTGCAATTGCTAAAAAGGAAGATGCAAACTGTGGAATTCTGTCTGACATCTCCTCACATAAAAAAGTTGTTGCCTCTACGCAACAACAAGAATTAATCTTTAGAACTGCTGCTAAATTATCCGCCAGCATCACTTTTACGGCCTGATTTCTCAAAACTAGTACATGAATTCCAAAATTGTATGCAACATAACATACACCATCTGCAGCAGGAAATCATGGGTGGTTTATTTCATCCATAAATTGGCCAATATTTTTGCAACCATTTTCTCTCGAATCGCTCATATTATTATGCATCAAGATATATTAAAACTCATATTTATCCATCGTAAGATCAATAAATACATTTACGCCTCCTGCAGTACCAGCATCCATTGAAACCTAGGAATTGGCTGCCACCATGCTACCTTCACATGCTCATGGATTGCAGGTACTAAAACCTGTTGGTTGTCTTGCAAGTTATCATCCACCAAAGTAAATGCTTGATCATAACTTCACACACCGGTAAACGTGCAACATGCATTAACCCAATTCTGCGCCATCCACCCACCATGCCTTGCTCATTGATACAGATTCTACTGTCAATGAATTGTTTCCCTGTGATTGTGATTAAGATAATTCTGGTCTACATGTTGTCCTTTTCGATGTAGAAAATTTCTATTTGCATCACGATCTAGACTATTTTACCTTGCTTGTAATGGAGGGGAAATTGGATGGAGTTCATAAACCTCATACCATTGTAAGACCATGTAATTTCGTGAATGGCTGGAGGAGATGCAAACGGAACTCAGTCAGATAGAATAAAATCAATCATGAACACTTGTACCAAGGTTTACAAATAAACTCATCATTGGTGGGAAAGGATTTTCTGAATAAAAAGAGATTACCATAATAATGTTTTGTTGAGAGTTTTACTCTTATTTTATGTCTTGAATTAGTGAGAAATTTTATTATTGTTGCTACAAAATTACATTTATGTATTCTTCAATTGGATGTTGCTATTACTTTCTTCAATGGCTACATTAAGGAAGAAGTTTATGTCACTCAACCTAAAGGTTTCAAAGACTAAGCTTATCCCAACCATGTGTATTAGCTTCACGAAGCTCTTTATGGGCTTAAGTAAGCTTCAAGGGCTTGGTTCAACCACACTCATGAGTATTTTATTCAATCAAGCTTCAAGCATCTTCACTCATAAACAAATATCTATAAACAAATTGAAGGCAATGAGTCTAACTTTGCTTGTCTTTATGTGGATGATCTCATTCATTTTTCTTCCTCCACCTTAATGAACAAGAAGTTTGTCATCATAATGAAAAATGAATTTGCAATAATTGATCTAGGCACTATGGCCTATTTCCTTGGAATTAAAGTTTTCGAGTCTTTCAATGCTATGTAAATTTCCCAATAAAAATTTGTCAAAGATTTGTTAGAAAACCTTACTATGTCCAACTGTAAGCTAATGGATATACCACTTCCCAAAAATCTCAAGCTTTCCAAAAATGATGATTTCCCCAATGTAAATCCTACCCTCTACCAATAACTAATTAGTAGTCTTGTGTATTTGTCTACCTCAAGGCTAAATCTCCAATTTAGTGGGTTCTCCCTTTCTAAGTTTATGCAAGAATCTAGAAAAGCTCTTTGGAAAGCAACTAAGCATGTACTTAGGTATATCAAGAACACCTTTAATTATGATTTAAGATAATGTAAAAACCATGAAAACTATGTTATTTGTGGATATACAAATATTGACTAGGGTGAATGTTAGGATGATCATAAATCAACATCTGGATATTGCTTCTTCTATGGTCACTCACTTATCTCTTGGAGCATAAAGAAGAAAAGCACAATTTCTTTTTCTACTATTGAAGCAAAATATATAGCACTCTTAGAACCCATAAAACAAGTAATGTAAATTCGATCTTTATTGACAAAAATGGATTTTTCAAAAAAAAAAAAAATCTTCCTATGATAATGTTCTATGATAACACCAACACCATTATAATTCAAAGAATCTAGTACTTCATGGAAGAACAAAACACATTGACATCAAGCATCATCATATCAGGGAGCAAATTGAAAAGTAAATTATTGAGTTGGTTTATTACAAGTTTGATGATAAGATAGCTGATATCTTTATTGAAGCAGTAGGAAGAAAGAAGTTTATCAACTTCAGGAATCTTTTAGAAGTGGAGCAAGTTGCATCATTGCGGTGGGGGAAAGAATTAAAAGTATGTGATGACAACCATCCATCCTCTTCTTACTCTATCTTTATCAAATACCAATAATAACCTCACTTATCTCATTAATCAATTAAAGTAGAATCCTTAATAAGCCTCATTATGATGAGGTTAATCCTTTGAATCTCTCTCTTTCATGATTAGCATATACTATATTATAAATGCTTTTCCATATTATAAAGTTCAATAAGAGAGTTTTATTTTTGTAGTTCTTCTTTTAGTTTGGTGTTTTTTTCTGTATATGTTCTTTCATTATTCCTTAATTCTTTTATGTTACCTATCACTCTACACTCTAATTTTCAATTCTTGGGCTTTAAGGATCACTATCAACACCTAAACTAAAGTTGTTTAATGTCAAGATGATGTCAAGTAAGTGACAAAGATCACATGAAGCCAAAAGTATTATCCATAGTTGAGTTTTGGTAACATGTTATGCAAGTGATGTTAGCAAGTGATGCTAACACTAATGTCAATGTCACCTAAGCACCACACAAGTAAAACATACTAATCCAAGCCTCTCAAGGTCTTGAAAATCATTGAAACTAATGTCCATCATCTCAAGGATGATTTATACTAGTCATCGGAGGCTAGATGGGATCAAAACTTTGATCAAGAAACAAGTTTTTGATGTTGGATATAGTGATGATGCTAGTATCACCTAGTGTCACCTAAGTAAAACATGCTAGTTTGAGCCTTGAAAATCTACTAAAAGTAATTAAATTAATGTCTATCTTCTATGGCATGGTTAGGGTCAACTGTTGAGAGTGTATCAAAGCCTAAAATAATGTTCCAAATGATGATTTTAGGAACATTTTCATAGTTCAAGGAGATTTGACCATGTTAAATCTACACTTTTCTAACTCATTCAAGTACTGAAAAGTAGATACAACTTTGCCTCCTCTTGATGGATGCTACTAAGATGTTGAAGAAAGATTCATTAAGAAGAAAATGGATGATGATTTGATGACGTATTAAGAAGAGATGAAAAAAGTAAGATAAGGAAAGAATGTTAGGACATCCCCAATACACCAATCATGAGGACATTGTTGTGTTACAAAAGAGGGACATGGCTAATTCCTACATACAGAATAACTAAAACAATGTCATGATAATTATTACATCCTATCTGACTCAAATGTCTCAATGCACCCTCACTAGAATAGAATAGAATCACTCAATCCTTACTAATGTGCATGTTGAGAGAAAGGGAAATAGATAAGAGGAAGAGTTACAAGAACAGGGAAGAACTATGTAAGCAGAGAGATGAAACATACAATTTGAAAATGAGAGAACAATAAGTTGGGAAAAGAAATGAGGAACATGGCTAATATACCATGTTAAGGTGATATGCCAAAGAAGTGGGGTACAACTAGATCCCACACTATAATCATATCTATGATTGTTATATTGTTAGATTCTCTTCCGATTCCATTCAAGCTCAACACATCGTCACATGAAGTAAAGATAGCAAAACACTAATAACTCTTTGCATGAGGTAGATTGCATATAGATATCCTCATTATAGTGTGTTGATTAGAAGAAATATCAATAAAATGGAACAAGTAGGAGTTAGGAAGAATAGATGAAATTGCATATAACAGATATAGAAGAATAATAGAAAAACATAGCTGGAGGGAGAGAGAATAATGAAGAGTAAGATAAGGAAGGAATCAAAAAATGTTATAAGACATAAATTAGAGAGAGAAAATGTTAGAATAAACCTAATGATAATTCATCTTTTTTTATATAGATATAACACTTCTTAAGATACGTTTGGTTGACAAGATGTAGATACTAATTTCCATCTAAGTCTGTAAGGTAGTTGTTGGCGACCGTTTGGGACGCGACCGCCAACGAGTGTCCTCGAACA